>JAHDVE020006849.1:0-95358 GCA_022606495.2 Halesus radiatus
TAACATTAACGTATTACAAAATATTTTAACATATATGAGTTCCACCTTATTTATCATCGGTCAGAGAGAACAGGTTTATTCATGCAATAGAATGCCCGATAGAATAGTAGCCCGATTTCGAGTTGACTTTAATTCAATTCTATTTCAATTAGAGCATAGAAAATTACAATAAAAAAGGTGTCACAATTATAATTTAAAAAAAAACAAAAGTACTTGCAGAACTTAATAATAACGTCAAATTTAAAAAAAAAAAAAAAATTAATTAAAAAGAAAAGAAGTTTCTACGCGTTGCACACAGTACAGTAATGTCTATGCTTATCTTCTCTATATTTAAAAATGAATGTTTGTCTGTCTGTTCTCGATTTTATTGAAAATTACTAGACCGGTTTCGATTAAAATAGCACAGTTAGTTCTTATTAGCGCGGGAAGGTTTTAAAATTAGTTTGAATGAAATCCAATATTTAAAACTGTTACTATAACGTTTTAAAATTAGTATGAAAACATTGAATCCGCCATGTTTTATTTAGGTTAGCCCATAGATATACCACTCTGGTTAGCCACAGATTACACATTCAAAAGATGTAGGTACTTGTGTTTTCAATTTTCAACCTACTTAAGAGCTTTTTTATTTAAATGCGTTTTGAAAAAATAATATTTTGAATGAAATAAAATTTTCAAGTGAACGTTCTTTGTTTCTTTATTTTGAGATAGTAGATCGCTGTCAAATCAATTATGGCACCCACACGACAAGCAAGAATTCACAACTTAATAACTTTATTCCACAACAAATAAATAATTCCGAGCAAGGCCGGGTACAAATCAGCTAATAATCAAATAAATAAATAAAAATATATCTTGTTTGTTATTTTACAACCCTGAAGAAAGATCGAGGCGATCCGAAACCGGTTGGTATAAGTACATACCCAATAAACAAAAAATTATTTATTCATTTATGAAGTATAGCCATAAAATGGTTTCTTCATATATGAAGCTTCGTTAAATGTTATCTTCGTATGGATATACGAGTACATTTCTAAGGAAGATTGTAGCCTGAATAAGTTGCATTACGTAGTCAATTTGGGTTATCGAACAGTCGAATCATAAAAGCAACCGTTGTTTCGGTGATGGTACTAAACGTTAATGGGTATTACCAATCGGAAGCAATCCGAAACGTTCGTGTTGTTTCTGACAGAGGAGATTTATTATTACAGTACATGTTAAATTTTTATCCATATAATAAAAATAAAATAAAGCGAGATGTCACGTATCTTCGGTTTCGGCATTTTATTGACGATTTTGTACGACAAACGTGAAATGTTTTGCATAGTCGTTGGATAGTCGGCGGGTACAGAAATATTTCAAATACACTTTCGAAAAGTTTATTGAAGGTTTGTAAAAGTCGGCTGTTGGATGGGTGACTGCTGTAATAATGATGTTGAATTTTGTTGCTATTATATACTAATATAACTCTAAAGACTAATTCTAAGTTTTTCTATGAGACATAACCTCTGCGGAGCGACTTGTTAAACCGGTGTCAACCTGAATGGTCAATAAATCTACTTTACATATACAAGTGCTTTTTAATACAACACCACATTACAACATGGTGCCAGGTGTAGGATAACATACCTAATAGTTACCCGGGTTTACCCAATTTTTTAAAATGTCCTAAAAACTGGATAAAAATTAACCAAAAACATTATACATCTTAATTTTGTTTACAATTTAATGAATGTTTTAAAGCTCCGGTACTCATAATGGAAATGGCGTCTAGAGCTGAAAAGGGTTAAGTTGACCTATTAATTCCCGAAAAAAAAAATTAAATTTCTTCGGTTTTGAGCTTCTCCTGCTTGATAAACGCAGAATTCATGGTACATAGGTACTTCACATTAATATGGGTACCAATAAGATTTTTAATTGCCGTGAATAATTTCACATACCAGATCACGCATCAGATTATTGAGTATTTTAAGTAAAAACGGCTCCCATATAGTCAGAAATTCTCGAATTCACGAAATTTGGGAGGCGGGTATGCTTACTGCCAGCCCGGGAACCATTCATTTACTAACTAACCCCCCGCCATAAGTCACCACAAGTGGTTCGCTACGTTTGTAAAGGTTCATCTTGTTACCCCGGTCTGCACTATCACTTTCGACATTAAGGCGATTCACCGGCTCAAATTTCAACGAATTCACGCGCTCCTTATGCAGGTGGCGACAAGGTTGAAAATCCCGCTTTACATCGGCCGCATGTTTTGATGTACGCAAAAAAAACATCACCAAAATGCGTGTTTTATTCTATTTTGTAAAGCTCAGACATAACTGTTAAAATACTTTACGGTCATATTCTAAAAAACTTAATTTTCCACAATGAACAATGTGAAAATATTGGAAAAGGGGTTTGTAAGTAGGAGAGTTTGCGCTTCAAACATTTTTTTTATGTCTAATACTTTTTTTTTTCTAGGCTTATAAAAAGACACACCAAAAAAATGCCCCTTTATATGAAAGGCCAAGGTCTGATCTACTTGGAGTATTTAATTAAATCATCTATGATGTTTCTAGGTCATCAAATTCTCAAACCGAAAACAGGTGATTTTGCATTACTTACCATTGAATCGCCTTAATTGACATGCAACACGATCTCTAAGGAAAATGAAGAAACTTCCGAGTGCTTCACGACACGACGGCTAGTCTTCGAGTGACCACACTGCAGTGTAGCTGTTCTGGGGGTGACGCAACGACCAATTTAAATGGCGTACTCTGCTCCTCGGTCGACGAGACATCGTAATCTGTATACTCGTATATATATCTTCCTGGTTTACCTTCTATCATCATCCTTGATTGTTACAAATTTTGTAAAAGAACGCCCAAGAAGAGGCTTTCCTAAATGTAGAATGTAAATTCATTCAAATTGATATGCGACATATTAAATTGTCGAAATAATTATTAACAAATGTTCTTTTTTAAGAGTATTTTAAACTAAATATGCATAATTGTATACAGTGTTTAGTGAATTTTACAGTATAAGAAAATATATATAGATATAATTATGTAAAATAAAAATAAAAGGATTTGGTATAAAACACCTCACGAGGCTGAGCCTGTTCTGAGATGGTAGAAATTTAAATAATTTGAATGTCCTAAAAAATAAGAAGATGAGATTTAAAAAAAAAAGAAATTATCAAAAATGTGAAAAATATTGCGTGAAGTCTGTTGTTATTTTGTAGAAGTTTTGAGAAATAAGAAAAAAAATGAAAAGAGCGTTCATCCCGGAGTTATAGAATATAAAGTCCTTAGATAAATACATATCCTAAACAATATAATTCTTTCATTTAATATATTATCTGGGGTAGAATAAAGGTTATACGGTTGGTGACTTAGCAGGGGTTCCTGGGTTCATGAGCTCAGGTTTGTGTTTGTTCATCCCCTTGTACTGCAGAGGGCTGAATTATTACGTCCATCACTCCCCTCTCTCGGGGAAATTATTTTCCTCATGAAAAAAAAAGAATATACTAAAATCATGATGTCATGATGTGTACTAGAAGTTGGTGATCGACACACGTATTATTATAGGCAGGGTATGAAAATTTCGTTAACAAGAAAATGTTTACGAATTACGAATTGTCTTTAATAAGAACATATTTACGAATACGAGAAATAAATAATATACTTGCAGTACTTTTTTTTTAACATAATATAATTAGAATTGGATCATTCTGCTGAACGTGTCTACTCCAAAAGAATGTTTTATTTGTTCAAAATATATTTTTTTTATTTTCCTCGCGTTAGATGGTTTGGTTAATAACCTCCCTCTGCAAAGCTCACGTACGACCGTACGAGAACAGAGTACGTGTTTTAATTTCAACAAAAAACCTCCTGTCCATTGCTCCGAGTCTGTATTTGCGCTGCAACTTATTATTAGTTTGAAACAAAGCTATTGTGTAGCAAACTTTTGACGGTAAATACGTGCTTGTCTTGCACTTAAACTTTACAGAGGCCGGCTGCTGAACTCGGACAAACAGATAAACGTTTACAAAGTGTTTATGTTAATTGTGTTTTATTCCCTTTGTTTCATAACAGATCAAATAAATTTCCAGGTTGTAGGGCCGATGATGTTTGGGAGGTTGCGAGTTTTGATGGCTCTTTAAATAATAAGGAACTCCAGTCCACTTTTTTCAAAGCCAGCTAAAACGCACGAAATCTATGGCCGGTCGGATTTGAGGTTAAAATGTTAAGTGTCAAAACTGTTGGTATAATATACTAATATACACTATGAATCACTTCTATAGTTTTGTCTATGGGACATAACCTCTGAGAGTCACTTGTTAAAC
Source organism: Halesus radiatus (assembly GCA_022606495.2). Lineage (NCBI taxonomy): Eukaryota > Metazoa > Arthropoda > Insecta > Trichoptera > Limnephilidae > Halesus > Halesus radiatus. The sequence continues at coordinate 4,331 of JAHDVE020006849.1, forward strand.
CTGTGTCAACCGGAATGGTCAATAAATCTACTTTATATTTACAAGTGCTTTTTAATATAACACCACAATACAACAAAAACAAGGATGAACATTACCATACATAATTGTATATTCTATTCGTAGTAAACCATAACTAAACACAACTAATGAGATTATGTACCTACCTAAGAATAACAATAATATTTATGATAACGTTGTCATAATTTCCGCATTGATAAGTGATTTGCCATGACATACCTTGTTTCTTTCAATTATTTTTTTTTTTGAAAAACAATAATAGAGCAGTCACCCAAATTAAGTTTAAATTACTCCAAAACTTTAAAAATCTATATTTTTAAAAAAATCTAAAAATTAAAATTTCCGTACAAACCCAAACCCAGAATACGTGCAGACTAGACCCATAACGTCAGACGTCGAGAATGCAATAGTACCAACAGAACAGGGTGTTTTGATACAATGGTTTTTTTTGTTCTTTTAAATAACGATGTATGAATTCTGAGTATAATTAATTGTATATAATACATACTTAAATATTCAGAATCGGCGTTTGCTGATATGAACATTTTTTGCCATAATATTTTTACTGGAGTTCATTATTGGATTGATTCATGGTTGTACCTCGTCCCCCAAACATTTTATGCTAGTATACTTCAAAGAATTCTTCCTCCCAAACATTTGAAGTTCACTTTCTCTATTCTTCGTGATAGTCCAGCCGCCCAGCACTTAGAACCACAGTTCAACTCTGGTCTGATGAGTTTTTCATTCTTTAATTTGAATGTCGTTAGAAACCATAGTAGCATTATTGTATTGCTATTATGGTCTTACATTATGTCGTTTTCTTAGATTATGTTGCTTTTTTTAGAATATGTCATTTTCTTAGATCATGTATTTTTCTTAGATTATATCGTTTTCTTAGAATATGTCGTTTACTCAGTTTATGTCATTTCTTAGAAAATTTCGTTTTCTTAGATTATGTCGTTTTCTTAGAATATCTCGTATTCTTAGACAATGTCATTTTCTTAGATTATGTCGTTCTACTATATTATGTCGTTGTTTTAGATAATGTCGTCGTGACAAGAGTTTGATCTAAATAAACCCACTACAGCTTCAAATATTATTTATATATCACACTTCTTGGTGGGATCGAGGATTAAAAAATCACTCGGTCGTAGATACGCTATCAAAGTATCTAGAGTTCCCGGTTCCCGTGTGCCTGTCGCATTGGTTAGGTTAGGTATGTGTCTCCTAACCTCTCCATACCACGTGAGAGACGAAAACTATTACATTTTTATGACATGCTCCTGCTTTATTTAGTTTTCACTGCTGAGTAAAGCTTTAAACGCCACAACCCATTAATAATAATGTAGCTTTCCAACTACGTTGTAGCTTTTGACTAAAACGTGTTTTGCCAGAGATAAAAAAAAATCATGAACAGAAAGTTTCTAAATGTTTTTTATTTACATGTGTAAGAGCTCACCAAAAATATCGCAATATAACAGATTTATTTTGTTCACCTTTATTGTGGCGAATGTAATTAATAATAATCTGGAAGATTTACATTTTTCAATACAAATTTTATGAAAATCTTAGTTAAACAATTCAATTCAAATTGAAAGGCACACTTTGGTACTGGAAACGGGCTTATCTAGACAAATGAAAGGAGACTTTAAAACAATCCTTCAAGTTTTATCATTTCATTCCTCACGTTTCTGGCTAAGGTAAGAAAAGATAAGGCTTTGACAAAAAGTGCGTAGCAAATTTATTCGGATCCGCGTAGGTATTATTCAAATGAATTCGTGATATTTCAAAAGTAAACCGTTTCGTCTTTTTACAAAATGATCGTGAAATGCTTTGTAAATAATATAAGTGGAGAAGATAATAAAATAATATTTCATTTAAAGCTCGGTGTTGATTTAAGGCACTACATAACTTATAATAATTTGGGTTGGATTGTTTGACGCTTTTGTTAAAGGCGGGGTATTTATTAAGTGTTGGTCATTATCGATCATTTTGATTATAAAAAGAAACACCGTAATTATGAAGAGTGTTGACTTTGACACAAAATAAAAATGTGATACATTAGTATATGGCTGGATTTAGATACGTAGGTAATGAATTATTTGTCAAAAAATCATAACCAATATTTTTCATTAGTGGCAATGTTTTTTTTTTATAAGTTATTATATTAGCAACATATTACCATATATAACTATACAACATATAACTCTTAAAAATATAAACCAAATAAGATTTGAATACTGAAATTTGATTTGAAATTTTTAGAAATTTTTAAACATTTCAACGTTCCAAGTATCCAAAAAATCTTTGCCAAAAATACTCTAGTTAACCATCTTAAAAATGAGAAAATGGCTATCACTTCTCATGATCATAATACCAGAATAAAGCAACTAGATAAGATAAATATACCTAAATGCAATACTACTTTTGGACAAAGAAGCTCTGAATTTTTAGCTGTAAAATTATATAACAAACTCCCACTTAATATCAAAAAAAGTTATTCAATCAATAATTGCATTCGTTCAAGTCAAGCCAAGTCCAGCAAAACTTGGCTTAAAGAATTACTAGAACAAGAACTAACTACTATTATCAAAAAGACGTCATAGAAATTACTGGAAAGACCCTACCCTAACCTTGAAGTTACCTACTATAACCTTGAAGTCGCTGAAACCCCTTTGTGCAAAACCTGGTCCGCCTCAGCACAGGATCTTCTAGTGAGGAGGACTAAGAAAAAATTCTATAATATATTGTCTATGATTTATACCAAAAGTACCTTTTATAAGTGCTCCAACAAATATAATCATATTGATCAAATAAAATAACCAAAGCACACCAAATTTAAAACGTGAAAATATTGCCTAAAAACTGTGAACCACTATTGTTTTACACATTCACAAGTTCGCAAGTTGTTAGAACATCAACGAATCGTGACAGACTTGACAGCTGAGAACAAACTTTGTGACAACAATAACATTTCCGCAAAAAAAATTTAAAAAAATAAAACAAACTTATAACATGCCTCTTTTTGATAAAACCCACTGTGCTCAATGCAAAAAGCCAACACATAGTGAAAAAGATTTACGTTGTGCAAAGTGTACTCTTTATTTCCACACTACGTGCAGTGGTCTGAGTCGAACCGAATTACAATCACTCACGGCGAAATCGTCACATACTCTGTCATTTATGTGTGACAGCTGTTTCACACTAAAATCAGGTTACCAAGATGAAAACCTTATAGAGAAGCTAACCGCAGAGGTGAAAAAAACTGCTTAAGTGCGAATTAATTGATATAAGCAAAGCAATTGATTTCTTCTCAAACATGTGGTTAATCAAATCCAGCAAACTTCTTTGGAGACATTCTTGGAAATGGACTTGAATTAAAAGAAAATGAAAGGCCACATATCCCAGTTGAACACATCCTGAAAAAATTAGAGTGTGAGGATTTGATTATACATAACAGCATCGCAAACTGTTACTCTACCAAAAAATCTATCACTCTTAAACTCACGACTAAAGAAGCAAAAGATAGGATTTTATCCCAAAAAAAGAAATCTGGAAACTTTACGGCAAAAGACCTAAATTACTCCTCTTCGGAAAAAAAGATCTACATCAATAAAAAGCTTACTCCCTCCAACAGTCAGCTTCTTTGGCTAGCAAGATCCACTAAATCCATGGGCTACAAATTTGCATGGACAAAAAATGGCAATGTGCTGCTTAGAAAATCCCATGACTCTCCAGTTATCTACATAAAGGATGCCAGAGACGTCCCATTACAATAACTTGGAACCCCTTAATATGTAAAAAAAAAAAAAACTCTCCTGGCTCAAACGAAAAAATGGACAACGCAGAAAACAACGTTATTCATAAAGCACGGGTATGTGAAGACATAACAGAATTAAATGATTACATAATTGAGGGAAACACTGACTTTTATATTATAAATCTAAACATACGAAGTATCCGTCTACATTTTGACGAGTTATGCATTTTCCTCATTTCTCTAGGATTCCATCCAAATCTGATTATACTTACTGAAACGCAAATGCGTGCATTAATTCCTTTCTCCATCCCTGGTTATAATACTGTCTCTCTTCCATCTAAGCATACTTCGCACGACGGTCTAACGATTTTTTACAGCGAGGACCAAATATCTAATGTTATAGTAAATATCTCTAATTTTAAGTATTCAAATGCCATCCATTTATCCTTCACGTTGAACACTAAAACATACTTTATAATTGCCATATATCGCTCCCCTTCCTTAGACTCTAAATCATTTATCATGGAACTTAAATATTTTATAACCGAAAATAATTGTTAACAATCAGACTTCTCGTTTATTGTTGGTGATATAAACATTAACATAGATCATTCTATCCTAGACCCAATTGCCAATGAATATCTAAATGTTATATATAGCGAAGGATATCTATCTTATATAAATAGCCCCACTAGACATGGTCGCCATACTGACTCTTGCCTAGATCACATACGACTCAAATCCAATAATTTTTTTTATATCCTGATCTGCCGTCTTAAAAATAGATATAACTGATCATTTCCCAACCTTCTACGCTCACAGTACCTTAAAAGATCGTCAGAACGCTAAAGACCAACAAGTGGGGAGAAATAAAATCAACTACCAAATACTAAATAATTCTTTAAAAAAAGAAACTTGGAACTCAGTTACTTCTAATGACGACCCAAATCAATCATTTAATACCTTCTATACGCTATTAAATAATAATATCAAGAATAGTCTAGAATTAACACCTATACCTAAAAGAAAACATAAAAAAATTAAGCCATGGATCACGCGTGGACTTATAATCGCAAGCCAACACAGGAACAAATTATGCAAACTTTACAAAAACTATGAGAAACACTGCACGACAAAAAGTATAGTACCCAATGGAAATCTACGACAGCAATATATTATTTACAGGAATTTCTTAAATATCCTTATAAATAAATGTAAACAAGTATACTATACTAAACAATTACAATTAGCTGAAAATAATTCTAAAAAAACGTAGCAATTTATAAACGAAATATCAAATAGAAAGCATAAAGTACAAACTTTCCCCGAAAAAATTATAGCAGTAGATAAAATAGTATTAACGGATATTGGAAAAATTGCAAATAAATTTAATGATTTTTTTACAAATGTTGCATCAGATTTAATAAATAACAATCCTTCATTTAGAAACAATACATCCGGACCTATTCAAATGGATATTGACACTGAAAATACTCCTGTTTTATCTAAATTTAAACGCGTAACTGAATCGGAAATTTTAAAACACATTGATAATCTCAACACAAATACAGCCAATGGTCCAGACGAATTGAGCTGCACTACAATTAAATTAATTAAACAACATATATCCTTACCTTTGCAACATATATTTAATTCCTGCCTAGAAAAAAACACTTTCGCAGACGCGTTTAAACTCTCAAATATTGTACCAATCCATAAATCTGGATCAATTTCTAAAGTAGACAATTACAGACCATTATCGCTGATATCCCAACTTGCAAAGATATTAGAAAAAATAATAAAGATACAAATCCTAGAGTTCCTAGAGTCTAATGCACTTTTGTCCTCAAATCAATATGGTTTTAGATCAGGTCTTAGTACAGATGATGCCTTATTTAATCTAACAAGAAATATATATACTAATCTTGACTCAAATATGAAAAGTCTAACTATTTTCTTAGACTTAAAAAGGGCGTTCGATACCGTTAATCATAATATATTGATTAGAAAACTCAATAATATAGGAATTAAAAATAACTGTCTGTCATTATTAAAAAAATATCTATTTGATCGCCGACAATGTACAAAAATCGGGGCTAATGTTAGTAAACAAGAATCTGTGAAGCATGGGGTTCCTCGAGGAACAGTTATCGGCCCGTTATTGTTCCTCGTTTATATTAATGATCTATGTAATATGAAAATACCGGGAAAACTATTCTCATTTGCTGATGATACTGCAATATTTAACAGTACATGGTAAATCCTGGAACGAAGTCAGTGAAAATTCCAATAAATGCATTATCAAAGAACGGCTCAACCAAAACCTTTTAACTCTGAACTGTGAAAAAACTATTTACATTCCTTTCTATAATACCAAAAGGACGGCACCTTTAACCAACCTAAATATAAGGTTCTACAACAATGTTTGCAACCCTGTTACATGCCATAATTGTACAGAAATGAGTTCAGGGAATACAGTTAAATATTTAGGAATTATAATAGATAGTCAACTCAAATGGACATATCATGTAGAAAAGCTTGTAAGTAAATTAAGTTATTTAACTTACATATTTAAACGTTTGAATAACATACTTGATATCAAAATAATGAAAATGGTATACCACGCACTGGTGCAATCATCAGTATCTTATGGAATAATCGGATGGGGGGGAATATATAATACTTACCTTAAACCACTTGAAACATCGCAAAAATTAATACTAAAAATAATGTTACATAAAAAAAGTACTTTCCCCTCCATGCAATTATTCCATGAGGCTGAACTGTTAGATATAAGAAAAATTTATTGTCTACAGTGCCTAAAATATGTATTTTCAAGAAAAAAACTATTCCCAAAAAATGAAAATCATTCTAGTAACAGGATAAATAACGTACTTGAAGTACCTTTGTGTAAAACTAGGCTTGCGCAGAGACATGCTTTTTTTATTGCTACTAAAAATTTTAATTTTCTATCTACAGAATGTAAGTGTCCAAACATATTATCTTTAAACACATACAAAAATGAAATAAAAAACTGGATTAAAACCAAAAATATCAACCTTTTCCTGCTATAACTGTATATTTTCCCCACTTTTCTTTCTTTGTTTTTCGATTTGTTTTCTTATCTAACTTAAAATCTTTTATTTAACTAACCTTCAACATCCATGTATTAATACAAATAAACCAATATACTGCAACTAACTGATACCAGGTATACCCACGCACTGGCCTTGCCTATGTGGATTTTTTGTTTTATATACATTACTCATAGGTTGTTCAGATGTATTTATAATTTAATGTTAAAAAAAAAACAACAACAAAATGTTTATAATCATTGTACCTTATTTGTGTGAATGTATGTTTCAAAAAATGAATTAATAAATAAAAAAATAAAATAAATAAAATATGGGTTTTTAATATTTATACCTTACCTTATAATATTAAAATTATATAGAAACTAATAAAATGTATATATATATACTCGTATATATATATACTTCCAATTTGATTGTAAAGGAACATTTAGGTTTATAATCCATTTCTTATTATTCCTTGAATTCATTCTTCGATAATAAAAGAATTAGTGGAACACATAGCAAAGGAGGTAGCTGCACTCCAATGGCTGCAGTTCGACCAATTTTTATATAATATTATGTTTATTAAAAAAAAAAGTGGTAAAACCTGCAGACAAGCTGCATATGGCAGCTTTGCATGACTACTGTTTTTTTAATATTTTGAAACATATTATAATATCTGTGTTATATAATAAATAAACATAGGAGAAAATAAACATTCAAAGCTTCAAGGAACAATGAAAATATTTCGGACACTAAACTAAAACCGAATATGGAACCCTGATATTTGTCACCAAATACGTACATCATTTTCTTAAGTCTTATTTTTTACTTTAATACTACAGTGGTGCCACTAGAGAGAGAAAATGTGGAAAGTCAGAAAAAGGAGCAAAAATAGGGAATAAATGCGCGCGAAACGTAAAAGGGCGAAAGAGCAAGCTCTCTCTCATAATGGATTCCAGGCATCGATGGAAACAAAATACAACTTTTATTGATAGGTAAATTTCTTTTATTATACTGTTCAATGCCGTACATTCATCTCCTTATTTATGATTACACCAATAACACTATATATAAAATATAAACTATTATATAACTTATTTTTAAAACATTAGTAGGTAAGTATCATTTTATTATGTTTGATTTTAAAACTCCCCCTGAAACCATATTATACTTATCTATGCATATGTGATAATAACAGTAAATTATGTTCATTGTCATAGTTTATGTTATTTCTTGATTCTTATTATCACTTAACGAATCCTCTAATTTTATGTTTCAAATTAAAACTTTCACTTAAACCATAGAGATGTCATAAAAATTCTTATAATATCCACGCACAAGTCGTGCCTTTTTTATTTGATTAATGTGTCAAAATGCACTTTAATACGTATCAAAAACTTTCACTGAAAAAATAGGAAAATTGATATATTATGAATAAATATAACAGTTAACCTTATGTAGTCAAGTAGCCTTCTCATATCAGATAAAATTAGAAATTGTGTGGAAATACGTAATAAATACTAATGTACCGTTTATGTCTAAATGAATAACCCCAAAATACATGTTAACCTTCTCAACTTATTAAATGAGTCAAAATGCCAGCTTTTACACACAACTTAAAATGTACTGGAATGGTAAATCGTATCCTAAAATATTAATACATCGTTAACATAACTATTTCGGTTAGTAGGTAATATCGTAATTAAACATCTAATCCAATATAATTATGAATATTTGACAATTAGCAAAGAATAATTTATGAATATTAAGTTGTATACTGCCCTGAAGAAGCTACGGTAGTAGCGAAACCCGGTCGGCTAAAGTATAAATAAAAGTTATGTAAACAAAGTTATTGTTTTATTTTTTAAATTATAATGTCACATCACGAAGTTACCGCTTCATATGAAAATATTAATAATTTATCTTAAAATTTTTAATAATAATTGATCCCAAATGCATATCATATCAAATATGTAGTGTGTGATAATATAATTAACAATGTTACCAATTTATTTTTTTAAATTAATGTAAATCAAATTTAATAATGTTGTTATTGAGTTTTGCAAGTATTTTTAGTATTTTTTTTTATTATTGTGACAGCTGTTTCGGCGTTTAAGGCCATTTTAAAACTGTGGTTAATTCACATTGTGACGACTTATTTACATGATTATATTCACTCCCACTCCATTCTAATTTGGACGGGTTTTCAGAAATAATGATTTATAATCGGTAAAAACGATTTAATTAGAAACCAATTAAAATTCTGCATTCTATGAGGTTTTCACATTTATAATGTGTTTCCTCGTATTTAACTGATAATGTTTTCTTAATTGATTTATTTAAATGTGTTATATTGTTTTCATAATGTGAATATACTGAGAAGCGGTGATTTCCTTATATAGCATTAACATAAAAAACTAAAAATAATTGCAGAACTTAATAATAACATTATAAAATTTGATTTATATAATAAAAAAAATAAATAAATGAAGTTCTACGAATTAAACACAAAAATAATTAATGGTTACCATCAAAATCTACCGATGGAAAGCCATTCGAGGAATTTTTACCTGTGTATGAATTTTGACATTTCTCATAGTTGGAAATCATTTGTCTCGGATTGCATTTTCAAATAAATTGTGACGTTTCAAAACGATTCCCTGGAACTGTATTTTAAATGAACTTTGGCATATCTCATAATCGTATCTCCGACCTGAATCCAAGAGAATTTGTCTATTACAAAGTTTCCGAGGTGAGAATCGATTGTCTGACAATCGAATGAATATCTCGGTTGAAGGTCGAGGTACAACAGAATCGATTGTCTGTGACTGAATCGGAGTATTTCGATTGTTAAAATGATCGATTGTGCCCATCGCTAGTGGGTATACTATTTGTTTATCTTTTTGCAGCTTTGTGTAAAACGCTTGTACATTCATTATTGTCTGATCAATGTAACTGTCATTATAATATCAGAGTAGTAGATACTCTCAGTATCCCCCTGGTGAAAGACCATCATTAAGAATCTAAAAGTTATATCATTTGTCGTGTTAAACTAAATCTGAATAGCCAAACCTTCGACTTCGGCATCCCTGTCTTCTTTTCCTCACTCCCTTCATTCTCGTTATATAATTAGGGATGCCATACTCCCACTGACTTTCGACATGTGGTTTTAAGCATTATTCACATTTAAAAAAATATATAAACATAATCATTTTTTAATTCAATTAAACGCATTGCTTTATTAATTGCGATAAATAGTTTAATCGGTGTATGGGTAAAGTCAACCCCTCAACCTCCAATAAGGGGCGATAAAAATTTATAGCTATATCTCATTTGGGGATTACACGATTAGTTTTAACCTGTAACAATAAAAAAATTCATTTAAATGGCAGAAATCGCGTTCATTATTTCGTGAAGATGAAAGAACACCATTCAGTATCATATCTTGAAATACCACTTTTCTTCAATCCCTTTTCCTTCCGCCTCATAACATTCCACGATGGAAGTTCCGAAATGTTTTTTTTATGTTGTTATATTATCCTCTTATCTATCCCATTTTAAATAAATGTTATTTTTTTCTCCATGTTTTGGACTATTTTACTCGAAAGGGACTTGTGATTGTATAGATTACCGAGGTGCGTCGTAAGTATTATTTTAGTTGGTTAAGCGGTTACCCCGGATAGGTAGAGGTCCTGGGTTCGAGTCCCAGATGCGACTGAAATCTTTTTAATTTCTGTTGTTTTTTCGGTTTCGTGGTTCATTTTGGATGTGTTAATATTATCTTCTTCAATGATTCAAATATTGTTTTACCGCCCGTCCCTCAATAGCTTCGTCCAAATAGTCCGAACAACACACGCCGCATAACGCACGCCACACATTCGCAACTTGCTAACAATAAGTCGCCGAGTTTCAAAACCCGCTCTGAAATTTTTTGCTGGTTTTGATACATTGTAGTTAAATAATATTGCAACACCTTGATTATCAATTAAGTGAAAACAGTGCGGGTCAATTTTGTAGTCAATTTATTCATCGTTTATTGTAAATTATTTATTCTCGGGTTACAGAGTCAAGTTATGTCTATCATGACATAGTATTTACAAACAGCAACTAACAAAACAGCCAATGTTTTCATCACCGCGAAGGTAGAGATTATACTTGCGCCCCTGGGACAACGGGTTTCTTCTCCCTTACACAAAACAAGCCAGGAATAATAAAACTTCTTCGGAGAAATAATGTCGTTGTGAGCCAATTATTTATGAAAGGCAAATTATTATTTACGGGCAATTGAACAGAAATAAACCCAAAAGTCGGGGCTTATCTCCAAGGATTCCTCTGTCTGCCTTTACCTCTAGGCAATTGTATAATAATGTATTTACCTTTTTTTTACCACAGGGCTTTTCTGAAAGGGGAGTTTTGTAAAAATAACTAATTACTTTTTAAAATAGTATCAGATAAGCCAATAGAAATGTATTGTGGGCGTGTCTGTGTGCCTGTAATAAAGTCATTTTTCTTACATCTGGCAAAATTGATTATTTATATTATTTGTTTTATGTTTTCTCTACTCAGAATATCCTGTGGGTAATATTTTCTATCTTAGGGATGCTGTGTGGTAGTGGCGTGCACTTCATAAAGGCTGAAATTCTGTGCTTTCCCTTAGAAAAACGAACCAAAAACTACATCATGTAAAAATCATATTATATACAAAAGGGTAAGTAATTTGTATGCTCGTGTATTCAGTTATAAAAATACAGTTGGAAGAATAATACGAGTATAAATGATATCTTTAATGTTTTATAAAATTGTGAATCTTAAATTATATATTAATTGTTTTTATGTTTAATTCGTAGAACTCGATTTATTTTTTTTTTTAATTTAATAATGTTATTATTAAGTTCTGCAAGTATTTTTAGTTGTTATTATTGTGACAGCTGTTTCGGCGTTTAAGGCCATTTTCAAACTATGGTAAATCTACATTGCGACGACTTATTTATATGATTTAATTTACCCCCACTCCTTTAAAATTTGGATGGATGGGTAATGATTTATTATCGGTAAAAGCGATTTAGTTAGAAAGCAATTAAAAATTCTGAATTCTCTGAGGTTTTCACATTTATAATGTGTTTTTACTCGTATTTAATGGAATTTTATTGAATATATATTGAAAATTGCAAAAGAAATTTAAAAAATGTGGTTTAAATATAGCTTTTAAAACCAATAATAATATAGGAACAAGCCTAAAAAACTCAAAAAGTAAAAATCCCAAACTTAATAATAGTGGCATATATCAATTAAAATTTGACAACGCCGACTGCAACGCTACCTATATAGGGCAGACGGGAAGGGCTTTCTCAACTAGATTCAAAGAACATATAAGATGTTATAAAAACAAAAGCACTTCTTCAAAATTCGCCGAACATCTTTTAGTAAATAATCAGGTCCCGCTTGACAACAACAAACCTAAGCCCTTACATATAGAAAGAAAACGTTAAATTTACTCGAACAATTAAAAACTAACAAACGAACTAATGATCCTGATATAACATTAATTAATAAAGTAAGGAAAATTATATTTTCACCGCTTCTCAGTATGTTCACATTATCAAAACAATACAACACATTTAAATAAATCAATCAAGAAAACATTGTCAGTTAAATACGAGTAAAACACATTATAAATGTGAAAACCTCACAGAATTCAGAATTTTTAATTGCTTTCTAACTAAATCGGTTTTACCGATAATAAATCATTACCCATCCATCCAAATTTTAAAGGAGTGGGTATTTTTTTCCTATAACTGTATATTTCAATCTAATGTCATTAATTCAGTCCCTATTGCAGTATAGCATCATCTAGTGGAGAGGGGCCTATAAAACATCTCTACAACCAATAATATCGATATTTTAATTAATTTAAATCATCATTAGAGAACTACACGACTTTTTGACACACGATGGGAATTTAAAACACCCTGTATCACAGAATTATATAAAACAAACGCCTTATATCAAATTTACAAAGACTTTTTCATTTCTAAAATTCACCCCATAAATAAGAATAAGCAATAGATTCAAAACGAATGGTTTAATAGCCACCCCAGTTCTAAGAACGACCACGGCACTACTTGTATTTAGGTATATAGTATTATTACGACAAAGCGAAATTAATGTAACCGAAACTTTGAAATATGAACAATTCAGAAAGCAAATTAGTTCCCCGAACTTAGATAATGATATATTGTACATTTAAGAGGAACAGCTGCGCGACCTGTTTCATACAAAACTTAATTTTGTATTTTAGGCTAAAGTACTCACCTAAACCTAATGATCTTTTTTTTTCATCAAAAAGTATAGTAAATATCTAGTACGGATCAGAAGTAATTTATTTATTTTTGTTTTAAATTATGAAATATAGGCGATTAAAAAATTGATTTTCTCGATTTTAGAGGCACCTTTGACAATTATTTGGGGACTAACGGCAATTAAAAAAAAAGTTTTACCCCGTCTGCTTTGAAAATATAATGTAATATAAAAGAAAAACAATTAAAAAATATATTAAAATAAGCCACTTTAAATTACATTAAAAACGACCAATTTACGTTGGAACCCAAATTTGCCGTACAAAATTTAAAGTATCGAGCCGAAAAAACGATTTCTTTTTTGTATTTTGTTTTTGTACTTTTATTTACGTAATAATTTACACAGCAAATATGATATATATATATATATATATATATATATTTTAAATGCAGTAAACCCTCAAATAATTTTCTAAATTGCCGCGAAAATTATGAAAATTCCTTTTTTTTCATGACATACTCGTATACTTCATGATTTAAAAAAAAAAATACTTCTCGCCAGTACTAGATACTTACTTAACATTTTAATTTTAAAAAATTATCATTCAGTTTGTATGGGTATTTTTGTCTCAAATCCAAAATTAAGTTATGTATGAAACAGGCAGCGCAGCCGTTCTTCTTACTGTATAATATCTAGTACAAAAATAACTATTTGGTTATAATAATTATTATTCTTTTTTATTTCTTTTTTTATTAAAAGTATACAATACAATTTGCATTGCATTAATAAAACACATCTATTGCATTTGTAATAGAGGCATCACTGGTACATTATAATATGATTGTACAGAGACACTTATTATAAAGAAACACATCACTGGCACATCACATAGTTACACTCATTACGGAGACACATCACAACATTAATCCTTAAGGTATTCCTACAATTACATTGGTTGAATTACGTTTGTACTTGTTTAATATTGTTTACATATCACCTAGTACGCATTGTTTTTTTTATTATTTCTTTATTATATATGTAAATACCCCTCCCATAACAACCAGCTACTGGAGCTCAACTGATGAAGAGTAGAATAGTAAGAAGAAAAAATAAACATATATTTAACACATTGATACAATGATATGAATCACGTAATATTTTTTTGTAATAAATATTTTAATAAAGAAATGTATGAAAATGTATTTTCAGATAATATGGTTTGTTTTAATAAATATCTCCATGATTTCTGTACTTGAGAAAGAGAAATTATATTATTTAATAATAAATGTCTTTATTCCAGGATGTAGGGAGGTTAGTGCAATCCCACACGTCCCGCAGAAAGTGTAAATATATAATATGTACAAGTTATTTGAGAAGATTAATATTTTCATTATTTTGTTCAGTGATATTACTGATATTGTTTCCATTTTTATGTTTTTCCTAAATTGTATTTTTTATTCGCGGTACTATCACTCACTGAATGTTATTATTTTGGTATTATCTGAATTTAGTTACTAACTAACCTTCACGCTGCTTCTCCGCGGAGGTAGGGAGAGAGGACGGACAGCCAAGCAACTCGATCTTGGTATACCCTTCTTGCTTCATTTACATTAATACATTGTCTTCTGTTATTCCGACTTCTGTCATGGCCCGACTCAATTATTTGACACGCTTGATCGTGCCATGTCTTCCTCGGGCTTCCCCAGCTTCTTCTTCCATTCACATTCGTGTCATATATTCTCCTTACTCTCCTTTCTTGGTTCATTCGCACTACATGTCCAAACCATTTAAGCGTCCCTTTCTTAATCTTACTCATAACGCTTACATCCTTTACGAATCTCAACATTTTTCACATGATCATGCTTGGTTTTACCACACAATCGCCTCTGAGATGTTAAATTAATTATATACTACAGTTTTGCCGTTGCACCCAACGGAGGTGATAAAAGCTTATTGTTATTAGAGAAACATATTTTTATGCTGGCAAATCGCTATTTGAATGATTTTTGAAAAACAAATGAACTCCGGCGTCACTGACAGCGGTTCACGCGATAACGGACCCCGTTGGAGAGTGAGATGTGGGGGAACGCGAGTCAAAATTTTTGAAAATAACTCGGTTGTCGGAATTAGAGTATTGATGTATAAATTACATGTTTATTTTGTGTGTAATCTAATATGAATACTGCAGACGCATCAGCCTAGGCACATACGAGTATATATTGATTTTAACATTTTTTTTGTGATACAAGCATCTTCCATAAATGCCTTGTTTGTGTCTCCAAGATATAAATAAATGAATAAAAATCACCGGAAGTTGATAATATAACGGTGATTTTCAAATATTCAATTCACAATTCTTACCCGAACTTGAAAAACTACACACACGTTTGGTTATAGAGCAATGCACGCCACTGTTCTGTGGCTTCTTCATTAGAAGATCCAGTTCGTTTACCCGGCTGGGACCTGGAAGTCGAAAGGTCTTTTGATGTAAATTGGAGAAATAATTTTCCTTCTAGCCGGTATGGATCACACGTCTAGAACTTATCTGTTCAGTGGTATCAGATATATGAAATATTTGAGTACGAAAGTTTTCAATTGTTCATTTTACGTATTTTTCAGACAACGCCGGAGCGTTTATTATCTCGGTCGGTGGTCTCTAAGGGACGTAGGAAAGATAGAGGATGCAAGGGGTACAGGGGCGGAAGAGCGGTGTGGAAGATACTCTTACTAACATCAAAGGCATTAAATAAATGGTTAATTTAATTTTCGAACATGTTTAATTATGAATTGTAAATCTATGCAAGCGGCCTATTGAAGAACTAACGAACTATTTGCTTTGCGTAGAATCATCAATATATATATCTAGGGACGCCACCTACTGCACAGATAAGTCCGTACATACGTATAATGTTACTAACGATGTGGAACTCAAGTTAACTCTTTTTACGTCATTCACCGTCTAACTTAAATCCAAATTTCTTTTATTATTTATTTATAAAGAACGTTTGCCTTCCACATTCTGCATTCTAGGTATATTTGTACAATAAATATTTTTTAATCTAGAAATAGGCCAGTTTTGAAGCTTTAGCCCGCTCCATCACTGGTCGGTATAAAATCAACATCGCTCTTGTACAGCAAGAATGCGGGTAATTGAAGTATGCAACATCGCTCCCGCACCGCATCGACCCGTACACGGGCGCCAATAGAAGTATGCATTTGGAACGGAGCGCTCTCGGCACGTATTCTTGCTGTACCCAGTTAATGCTGATTCCTTACCTGCCCGTGGGGGAGCGGCTTTAAGAACTCCATACAATTTTGATTCAGATCACGTTATAATAGTAAAGTTGTCAATCACTACAAATTCCTTTGCATTTGTGCTAGAAACAGAGTGACATAACGTAAGAGGTATTTTGGTAAGTTTAAAAAAAAATTTAAATACATTCCAAAAAAAAAATTATTGTTTGAATGATCATATACAATAAACTAATATATTCATCGATGCTTGCTGTACTCTCTGAATACTTTTTTTTTTAATTCATGTTATTTTTTTAGTTCATTATTCTTAAAAAGTGTTAGGAGTTAAAATATTTTCTGAAATCCCTGTATCAAAGAGAGCATTCTTATTTTTTTTATGAAATAAATGAATGTAGATTGCCTTCTTTCGAGGATAACATTTCATATAGTCCTTGCTTCAGTGGCTTTAGTTTTATTTGTAATGTACACAGGAGACGTGATTAGTTCGCAGTCCTCTTTAACCGCTAGAGTGCGGCCCAGCGCCGTCGCTCTGTAAGCTTCAGTTACGTAAATTGCGAATGTTTCTGAAGGTAGAAGAATTTTGTAAAACCTCGTAATTAAAGATATAAGTAGAAATATATATTCAATTTATTTTTAATAACTTATTGAATCTAACAAACCCCATTGTAATATTTAATCATTGGAGAAGATAATATCTGCCAATATTCTTTCTAGACGTGTATAAAAGTGAATAGATGTCCCATATAAATAAAAATCGAATAAATATATCCAAGACACTATCTAGATTGCTATTATATTCGGGTAGAACTTTTTAATCGTCATAAAGATAGCAGCCAATAATATTGAATTTAATGGAAGATATTATCGACAAGTTTTGAAGTTGAGATACGATATCGATAAAGATGGCGTAAAGTGTACTGGTCTCATTAGCTCAGTTGGTAGAGAGATTGCTCTAGTAAGACAGCGGTCATGATCAGAAATATATATTTTTTATCGTGATAAACATATTTTTAGACTCCGTGATTGATCGGATATCGAAACCCATGCTACTAGCGACGATGGTAAGAGCAATAACCATATATATTGGAAACAAAGGGAAATATGCCATGGATGCATGCCGATAGGCGCCGAGATACGACCAAACTGCACAGACCATCAAAGCGATGGAGCCAAATAAAATCATGCGTGTGGTGTATAGGTGGAAACAAAGAGGAGGGCCGCTGTGCCTAGATTGCGTTTACGGTAGTATTGAACGATGTTGATGACTCTTTTGGGCGCGCGGTTTCTTACTAATAATAGATTTGGATGCATGCACAGAGCAAATAATACATAAAGTTGCCCTAACACGCAAGGGAAAGAAAAAAAAAATAGGGGGGGCGAGGGGCGTGCTAGGCGTGCCGCCAATATAAGTAAAACGGCAAATAAGTAAAAAAAAATCGGTATGTATACAAAAACCGAATATTTTGTTAAGTACGTAGTTTGACTTTTTTACAAATATTATACAATTTACTTGCCGCAGTCAAAATCATCTGAAATCATCACGGATGGCAGTGAAATAGGCTTGTTCTAAAATGGGTGTCAGTTAATCTTTGCTTGCAGCCTTCGAAATTGTATGTTAAGGCAAGTCTATTCATTCTATCTCATGTCTTAACTTATTCCTTCAAATCGGGTCGCTTTGACAGTTTTAAAAAATACACAATTTTGTTTTGAAAATATTTATTCAACTGGTATGAATATTACTTTAAAAAAAAAAGAAATATTATATTCTCTTGAGAATGTTGTCAGACGAAGTAAGGGGGTGAAGAGGGCGAAAGGAGGAGAGTGAATGGAAAAAAAAATTAAAGAATTAAACAACTGTTTTATTCATGTTTACAGAATATTACTTCCATCCAACATAATATATTTATTTATCATCTGTTTCCATGATTTCTGTTTTTTTAAGTTAAATATATTTCAAAAATTAAATATTTATCACTTTGCATAACACCATTTTATTTTGAGTATTTTTCCTACCGGTTTCTGAAACTTCGTTCCTTCATCGGGGATAAATACATACTAACTAAACATTATTACAAAGTCATGGTAAAAATATTAGTTGTTGGAGTTGGGGTGGAAGATTGACTGAGAGGGGGTAAGTAGAGAGTGGAGGAAGAGAAAGTGACAGATGGTGCAGAGAAATTATTAATTATGTCTTCGTTATTATCGAATTTATTTTTTAATTTATCATTCATCTAAGTTATCTAATTGTTTTTCTTTATTGTAATTATTGAGAATATTAGTGCCAGTGTCTTTTTCAAATCTATGGTTCATTTAAATTATGTGGTTAGCGAATTCAGGAAAGTTGTTATTTTTTGGGCATCTCCCTTCTTATTTATTCACAGTGTCACTTTTACAGGTTGTTTTACCAATTTTAAAAAAGTGGACAGTCATTACAATTAAATTTATAAATATCAGAAAAGGTCAATTTATGGTATTTAATAATAATAATATTAATTTGGAACACATAATATTTTACAGAAATATTTAAGAAGACTTTGACTGTCCAACCTGGAACAAAATCCCGTTTTAGGACAGTCAAATTGATAAGTTTAGTTCATATTAATATACATATACGAGTACATGAGAGAATATAAAAGAATCCATAAAGTTAATTAAAGAAAAAAAAAATAATAATTTGTGGTTTTTTTGTTTTTGTTTTTAAAGTATGTTGTGTTCTGCTTTATCTTTAGCATTTTTAAAAAATATATTCCAAAAACTTGATAAAGATCTAGAAATCTAAATATAATACAGTCCAACCAGTTCATTTTTTTCTGTTGAAGATGCCATTATATAGATGGTATTGTAACGCACAACCACCTAATGCCATCGGCCACAGCGAATTAAAAATCGCAGGCGAATTGAAACAAATGTTCACACGTGTCGATTCGATGTCAACTCAAGTGTATACTCACACCCGACCGATTCATGTTGAAAACCTATGAACTTCATTCGATCGACTAAAAAAGATGTTCAACTCTGTTGAAAACATGTATCACTAAAACTAAACGGTTCCGGTGCTGTACATTCAGTTGAATAAAAATGAATGGATTACATGTATCACTTATGTAAATTAATTATTAATTGTTCATAGGTACAAATGATCATAAGTAAAATAATGTGTATAAGTTCTGAAAACGGAGAAAAAAACATCGGCTACGCATAAAACGCGGGATATGTGCATAACAGCCATCAGACTGCCGGCTACTATCTACTAACTGACGACCGCGCATTGTGGCATGGTGAGCTAAACCCCGTACCCCTCACGCGCTCACTACCGCACCACTCGACAAGTTATCAACGAACGCAGACATACGTATATATATATATTAAGAATGTTTTTTATCGATTTTTCAACAAAATGTTTTTTCTCTTGCTTTCTATAAATGATTACATATGTATTATTTTATCAAGTACATAAATGCATTGCTGAAGAACACCGAAGATATGAACTCTGTGTTTAGTATATTTACAGAGATATAAAAATAATTAGAGACAAGTCAAATCAGATGACAGTACCGGCAACAAAGGGTTAAATATACTTTATTACTAACGAGCACGAGTCAGTCTTTACTCGGTGCTTGCAAGTAACCGCGACATTTTTTTTTACTGGTACTCTATATTATCACTAAGTATAACTCATTCTGAAAAGCGAGTAAGTCGGTACCGGCTTTGAGTATCGAACTCGCTCTGTACGAAAGCTAGTCGACACCTCTGGCCAGTATAACAAAGATACTAATTTTTCTTTTAGAATGTTTGTATTAGATTTTTTATGGCCTTTTTATCGAGCCGTAAAATTATAAAATTTACCTGTATAACATAATTCAAGAGAAGTGTTGAACAATTTGTGGTTAAATATTAATAAAGGGCGTGCAAACGGATCAATCCTGAAGTTTTTGAAGAATGACGGCTTAATAAAACGTAGGAAGAAGAAACACATGTTTGCGAAAAAAGAAAAATTGACGGAAAATTCAGAGCCAACATGAAATATTTGCCACTTATTCTATATGAACATTGATGAAAATGCAAATAACATTAAATCAACCTAACTGTTTTTGTTTTACGACACAAAATGAAGTGTCGAAGTGGAACTATGATGTCCTCATTTTCGGAACATTTCAGGCTGAAGGACATGAAGGAAGGAGAAGTTAGGGAGAAATATAATAGGATGGTAGGGAAGTGGATACCTGGTGAACACAGCTAAAGGCATTTCCAACAATTGGATTCTAATTGGTGGTCTATAACCAGGTTGATACTTTTTTCTTTTTTTTATATGAATGCTGAAAAAAGAGTCCCAACTGGTCCCAACCGTCTGGAGCCAGTGAGACTATGGCATCGCCGATTGGGGAATGTTGTGAGGCTGAAGATATTGGGGAGGGGAAGGAGAAGGGGAAGAGGAAGGTGGGGAGATACCTGGCTATTCAGATATGGTCACCAAACACGTCTATAACCATTTCAAGCAACGTTTCGATTCGGAATGGTTATCTTTCACTAGGGCGATACGGACAGTATCTACCACTGTGGAACTTGCCGCAAATATCCAACATATTGTTTTAAATAATTGAACTGTGAAATAACACAATTTAATCAAGTAAAATTTACCCCGCGACCTCCGGATTCGTAGCCCAAAATAGTAACCACTCAACCACGGAGACCGCCATGATGAGATCGCCTGTTTGTGTTGTGTGCGACGATTTGCATTGATTGCACGTAGGTAGTTCCTATTTGTTAATTGTGTGCTATTTATGTAAGAGGAATGGCTGCGCTGCCTGTTTCATACATTACTTAATTTTGGATTTGAGGCCAAAATACCCATCCAAACCCAGCAATACAACAGTGATATTTTGACGGCTATAGTCTGAACATTGACCAATCAAGTAATCGTACACTTTTTAAGGAACTTTTTGTATTATTTACTCGTGTCACAATAAGTACATTTCGTGTTCTGGTCGAGGTCTTTTTACAAGAAAAGAAAACTTGATGATGAGAACAGAAGGTTCCAGAGTGAATGGGAAGATTTGTACTTTTTCATTCTAATAAAAGACAACAATTTTAAAATCATACAACTTGAAAAGATACTATGAACAAAAACGTAGCGAAATTAATAACCTTACTATTGGCGAACGGAAATCTAAGCTGCAATCACCAAATATTAATATGACAATTGAACAAAACATATATAACAACCATTTTTTGAATAAGTTCTATGTTTTTTCTTTAATATGTGTGGCCCACCTAGGCTCAGTAATTTTTTTTTGACCCACCAAACGATTTGGGTTGGACACCCCTGCTCTATGACCTTCGATAAGGTAAACCATTCCATTCTCATAAATAAATAAAAATAATTAGGCATCCACGGTGACTTAGTTAGGTGGCTCTCTTCATATCTCCAGAGTAGACTTTAATTTGTATCCGTTGAGGGAGCTATTTCTAGCTTTTTATCATGCCCTCTGGTGAACCTCAAGGTTCTCACCTAGGGTCACTATTATTTAATGTATATATATGTGACATCTACAATTTTTTCTACATGCTAATCACTTAGCATATGCAGATGATAAAAAAATATATTCAGTTGTCAAGTCAATCAATGACTGCGACAAACTTCGAGAGGACCTTAATCGTATTTTTGTGTACTGCAAATTGAACAAAATTGTTATTAATCTTTCAAAATGTTAGAAATTATCAAGTAACAAAAAGAAAAATCATTTTAATTACACTTTAAATGATATACATATCACTGAAATCAAGACCTCGTGGTAGTACTGGGTGTGAAACTAAATTTTATCAAAATAAAAATGCTTCGATTTATAATTCATATTTCCAAACGTTTTCACAACTTGAAGACTCTGTACTCCCTGTACACCGCGTATATCTGCCTTCAGTTAGAACACCGCACACGGATATGGACACCTTTATACCAAGCCCATATTGAAAGAAAAGAAAGCAGTCAACGTAAATTCATTAAGCATATAAATTATAAATTAAATTTACACTATGCAAATAATACCGAATCCTTAAAATTCCATAACTTCAGCACGCTTCAAACACAACGTTTAATATTTGATCAAATCTTATTGTTTAAAATTATGAATAATGGCTTGGAATCGCCAGAATTCATCAACTTTATAAAAAAAAAAAAATACGTCAAAAACAAACCGATTTTTTTTCTTCATTTGACCGCATTCAGGATCAATCTTAGAATAAATTGCTCAATTCCCCTATTTTGAGCAATATAACTCACAATTTAACAACATCGATATTCATCACAATACCCTTTCACAATATCTAACCCCAAAAATGCGTACGCCCACAAATTGATGCACGAGTATAAAAGATATCGAGAGCATCTCCTGTCCCCATGATATTTTTATTATATTATACTCTTCCCCTTTTCTTCTTACACTGTTTTTTTATTAGCTTCATAAATAAAACACCAGTATATAACCAATGTTAGAACAAGAAACTTTGGTGACATACCTTCTGTTAATATTTCTTTGTCTATATATTTGTATTAAAAGCTGTTTCTTACAAATAAATAAATATTTGTTGTTGTTCATGGTCCGTAGTCTAAAAGCTGCAACTTTCGTAAAAAGTCTCTCAACCGATGAATTGTTGCCCTTGCTATGTGTTGTATAAATAACCGAAGCTTGATGAATAATTATGAAAC
This sequence comes from Halesus radiatus, assembly GCA_022606495.2. Lineage (NCBI taxonomy): Eukaryota > Metazoa > Arthropoda > Insecta > Trichoptera > Limnephilidae > Halesus > Halesus radiatus. The sequence continues at coordinate 27,441 of JAHDVE020006849.1, forward strand.
TGACGGCTTGGGGACATGCAGGAACGACGATAAGAGAGTCAGGAGAATATTTGACTTTAGTTGATGGAAATAGTTGGAAACTTCACTGGAACGAAGCACTCCCATGACTATCAAGAGATACTTGCAGCAGGTCATGTCAAGAGTTGAAATAATCAACAAGTACTATAGAGCTGTCGTCTAATGGGTTTCCAAGGGTTTTCGGAAACCTTTTTTAAGAAAATGGTTCTTGCCTGAAATGTTCGTTTGAAGTATTTATTTGAGATGGAATACTTTTAATAAAAGTTAAATCGTGGATTATTGTTGAATATAGCGAAGATGACTGTGCTAACGATATGAGTTCATGCTAACTGCGCAGGCGCAGACGTTTAGTGGCCAGTCTCTGGCCACCAACAAAGTCAAAATATTTAATCCGACAATCTCGGCCAGTACTGGTCCGTTCATGTTCAGACATGTTAGGCTTATGTACGTTGTAATATGAATGTGTTCATAGATAATATATGCAACTAAAATTGTCGTGTCTGTACTGTACTGTTCTGTACTGTGCGGTGCTGGTAGATGTGAATGGACCTCGAATGAGCACACTTTTTAAAAGTGATATAGAGTTATTAAAAACATGACAAAAAAATCAACATCAACAAAAACTAGCCCGAAATCGTAACTTCATAACCTATTTAATTACATTAAATCAATGTTAATTACATTAAATCAATGTTAATTACATTAAATCAATGTTAATTACATTAAATCAATGTTAATTACATTAAATCAATGTTAATTATATTAAATCAATGTTAATTACATTAAATCAATGTTAATTACATTAAATCAATGTTAATTACATTAAATCAATGTTAATTACATTAAATCAATGTTAATTACATTAAATCAATGTTATTTACATTAAATCAATGTTAATTTCATTTTAAAATACATACATGTATTGAAAATGTTAGATTAGATTAGGTTTTAGGACTAAGTATTTTTCCATATTTTTATGACTTTATATCACTTTTAACAAGTGTACCGATTCATGCGTGTGTTTATCCGGTCACCATTATAGAATCTCAGCTACATGGTTTAAAATGAAGAATTTTCTGTCATAATTACGGAAATTGGTATTTTTGTACCACAATAATTATTTCGGTGGTGTTTTGAAATAACCTGATGCAAAACAGTACCTCAATATGTTAAGAGGAACGGCTGCGCTGCCTGTTTCATACATAACTTAATTTTGGATTTGAGGCCAAAATACCCATCCAAACTGAATAATATATATTTTTTTTTAATTAAAGGTTTAGTAAATATCTGGTTCGTATGAGAAGTATTTTATAATCCATGAAAATAAATCTTTTTTTTAATATATTTCATTATATTTTCGTAGATGGGGTAATTTTTTTTGTATCACCGTTAGTCCCCAAATAATTGTTAAAGGGGCCTCTAAAATCGCGAAAAATCAATTCTTTTAATAGCCTATATTTCATAATGTAAAACAAAAATAAATAAATTACTTCTAATCCGTACTAGATATTTACTATACTTTTGTTAAAAAAAAAGATCATTAGGTTTAGGTGAGTATTTTGGCCTCAAATCCAAAATTAAGTTTTGTATGAAACAGGCCGCACAGCCGTTCCTCTTAATATCGTTTTACTAAACTAACCGATATAATTGTTCACACATAATGACATGATCATGGTGTTTTGGGTGTTTACAAATTAAATACAAATATCAGAATTTTACTAATCGACAATATTTCAGTTACTGAATTTTTACACAAAATTTGCAGGTTATTCCCAAGCACCACCGGTTTTATAATAACCCTAAGCTACACAGATGAGAACAATGTAGACTTTTTGCAGCATTTAATTACTTTTGAACCTAAGATCTAGTCTCGTAACTATTTCATACCCGTAATCGATTTTCACATTAGGTAGCACGTACGCTTTAATAGTTTATTTGCTTTTCTAATTTCTTCAAATGCTTGGTAACTTTGTGGCATCATTATTAATTATATAAATTGAAAATACACTTTGTATATACCACTTTACTTAAAATATATAAATATTTCTACATGTTTCGATAGCAATGCTATCATCTTCAGGAATAAATGAATACTATTTTATAAATACTATATTTGCTTTTCTGTTAAGCTAAAACGCTTTTACTAGAGCCTTAATCGTTTGCCTTTTCGCTATAAATTTAATTACCTTTTTTTATTTCTGCTTCATCCTAAGGATCTAAGCAGTATTAAATTTTGTTTTTATCGCTTTCGGTTAAAAGTTGAACACCCTTCTGTGGACTTATGACATTATTTACGCGTAATAAATAACATTGGCTGTATCTACGGATTACGGTGTTTGGTTGCCGGATCGTTCATTTGCCGGAGTATTTGTTTAACAAATACATCTGATTAATTGGTGATTCCTTTGTATTATTTAGTTGTGTAGGATGCACATTGCATACAGTGTTGATGGCAACCATCGGCATGATCATCGCTACCAAAATCTTTTGATTCTAGCCGCCCCCCTCGAAAACATGTTCACCCCTGCCCATTTCATTTCACGTTTGGTTCTTTAAACCAAACTATTTGAGGTTGCCCAACCAACTTCCTCCGTAAGAAATAAGCCAAACGAGTCCTATAAAAAGTACAGCAAACTTATAAACTCACAAACTGAGAACATAATTTCCATTCATTTATTTATTTATTCATATACAACCTACATAGCTTTTACATGGTTTAATACATTATTGAATTGTAAATTACAAAAAAAAAACACTTCTTAAAAATAAAAAAATTCAAATAGCAAATTAGGTATTAATTCTTGATGCAGATTTGCTTCAGTCCTCAAAAGTTACTATGTAGATTTATAATAATTTAAAAAATAAAACAATAACTTTGCTTACATCACTTTTATTTTATACTTTTGCCGACCAGGTTTCGCTACTACCGTAGCTTCTTCAGGGCAGTATACAACTAAACTATGAACTAAGATACACATGTGTTATAGATTAATAAGAACAGCCGAGTGGAGAAAAAGAATAAAATAAAAGTGATTTCAACAAAGTTATTGTTTTATTTTTTAAATTATAATGTCTCATCACCAAGTTACTGCTTCATATGAAAATATTTATAATAATTACTCTACTTGTTTTGCACGTATTTTCAAATGTTCTGTGTCATTGTAATTTATTCAATTTTATACCACAAATGAAATATATATTAGGTATATATGAGTTATATTAACTCCAAACAAAGGCCTCGAGGGAAAACATTTCTAGGCACATGTGCCAATCTTTGCGATGCTGTGTGGAAATAATATGTGAAAATCTTCTAACAACATTTCATTTTTCATCGTTAAATATTAATGAGTTGTTTTATTAGAAATTGTAAAAAAAAATTACAGGATTTCTTAACATACTAAAAATATTTGATTTTATTACAATTACCAGTGAGTGATGAAAAATGTGAGTATTTAAATATTTCTTTTTTTTTTAAATAATATTCATTACGTTTCCCTGTGCGAGTTGATTGTTGTTTACATAAATGTAGCTATAGGCGCAAGTGCTAAACTTTTTTTTCGAATAGATTACGTCGAGCTACTTACCAACGTCATTGCAAAGTCGATCACCGACATTTTGACTTGACAAATGATCGTTAACTTCTCATGGCTCTCATTTTCTTTTTTTTATATGTGAATACCGCACAAGAGTCCCAACTGCTCCTAACCGTCTGGAGCCTGTGAGACTATGGCATTACCAATTGGGAAATGTTGTGAGGCTGAAGGTATTGTGGAGGAGAAGGAGAAGGGGAAGGGGAAGAAGAAGATGGGTAAATACCTGGCTATTCAGATCTGGTCACCAAACACGGCTAAAAGCCATTTCAAGCAACGTTTCAATTCTGAAAGGTGGTCTTTCACCAGGGCGATATGAGGGTATCTTCCACTCTGGAACGTGCGCAAATATACTATATATATTTTTAAATTAATTAACTGTGAAACAGCAGAAATCAATTAAATAAAATTTACTTGCGCATGCCTGTATTTGAACCGCGACCTTCGGATTTGTAGTCGAGAGCCTTACCCCTCGACCATGGAGGCCGTCTTTGAGAGATCGGGGCGCTATTCCCGTTCTTTTTAAGGAAGATTCCTTAACTTTTTCCTCAGGCTTAAAGACTTCTTGATTAACTGCGGAATTCCGGAGAGACATTGTAAAAATATCCTAAATAGGTTAAGAGATTATTTTAAAACACAAATTGATGAAATATCGTCAAGTTACGTAAGATTTTGAACCAAAACCTTAAAAAACAGTTACATTATATTATCATTAATTTTTATTTTATTTTTAAATATCATAAATAAACCTTTTAACGAAGAAAAAGAACGGGAATGGGCCTCGGTATTGTATTATGCTTCACTCTAAAACACAAACTTTTTCTCAGAGTAAAACAACCACCTTAACATAGCCTCCATAATCTTTCCATCCTCTAAGCTTCAAGCGAATGCTTGGTCAACAGGGAATTGTTCACCATTGCATTTGGTTCGTGAAACTTCCGATATTCAGTGGGCGCCGCAAGGACCACCACCTTTCACTGCGCGTTGTCTGGGCCGATGGTTAATCCACAACGAATGCGGCTATTTGTGGAAATTCCGAAGGTCCACCACTCCCTCCTCTGTGATCATATTATCTCATATCCATTTCACACGGTATCCGTCTACTCGTTCGGGTAAGGGAATTCCAATACAACCCTTCGGTGATATTTCGGTAGAAAAATGCCTTCCGCTCGAATTGGTTCTGATAAATAATATTAGTTTTTGTCTGAGACATACCATTTCTGGTGGAAACAACGACGAATATTACGGTTTCGATCCTCGTTCCTCATTTTTCGATATTCATATATAGGTGAAATTTAAATCCAATACCTTTACGATTCCTTAGTTTTTCTTTATCTGGAAACTAAGACGAAATGGAATTTCAGTGAAATTCAAACTGTGACCAATGGAATGCAAAGTAAGATTATGGTTATAATATTCTTTTTATAAAAGATATTAAAGCAATTTAAATTAACTAAAAATATATTTTAAACGTCTCTCTCGATACGTGAACTCCTCCCAGTAAGACAGGCATAACAAAATCCATTGTACTTTTGAAAACATTAGGTGTTCTTGGCTGAAACCCATGGCATGAAGACCGTCCCGGTGATAGCCAACCTACGAAATAATAAGACTACCTTACCATCACTATCAATATGGGCTGGCTGAGGAAGCGACAAGCTACACACGTTCCTGGTTTATTCCACAATCAAATATATTTTCAAATGCTTATATTAATACGATAACTTTTGAAATTCAGACAAGGGATTGCATGGAAAAATCGACCATAACTCCCTTAATTTATTTACTCGGAAGGTTCATTTTCGGTTAAATCGAGTTTAGGAAATTCTTGATACGCTAAAAACCACCTTAAGGATATCGAATTTCAAACAAAGTAAGGCTCAGATTCGTTAAAAAGGGAGCGTACCACGCCTTGGCAATCCACCGTCAGCGTATCGAATTTCCAAGAAACTAAGACTCAAAGTGAGTCAAATTCAAATTCAACACCTGAAGTTAACTGCGAATCGAACTTGCAAACTAAAAAAATCTCCGGAAAGTATTGAAGAACACTTACGGGTTCGATCTAGGGTCGGCAATTGGAACAACCGTCGATTTGGTAAGGAAAATTTAAAATCCGAGTTCTGCGTTGGTTCTAATTCCAACCGCAAGATTCGTATGCATTTGGCGAGGTGTTCGGTGTTGTTTTCAAATTTCGTTCGTGGTTCCAGAGAACTTATACTCCATATGTTGCCAATGAAAGAAAAATATTAGGAATATATTTGAAAAGTACTTACCCGAAAACGTGATCCATTGAAGAATTCGAATTTATTTATTGGGTAAGTACCCAATTTTTCGAGGTACCTATGATTCGATTATATGAAATAATATATTTTGAAGGTAAGATATTAAAATAAAATCATTACAGTGGGGTAGATTACTGCGTGAACCGCAATTACGTAACTTCGGAGTTCATTTGTATTTTCAAATCATTCCAATTTGATCGACTGTTTCATAAGTTTTCCATTTCAGTAAGGTAGACGTTTGCTTAGACTTCATAATTTTTTTTTATTTTTTTTTTTTTTATTTATTTAATATGATAATTTTTTTACAGAGAGTATATAAAAATAAGACATGATTCATATAGTGTAACAAAAATATAATATAGCTATTCCTCACCATAAAGAAACAAGGTTCTTGTGTTTGGTGAGTGATTATCGCTTAATTAATCAAATCATAACTTGAAATATTGTGGTACAATAGCAGGAAAATATGAATTTGTCGTGTAAATTTTGTAATTTATCACTAGTAATAGTATTAAAGAAAATGAAAAGAAAGTAGAAGAAAAGGAGAGAAGATAATAATAAAAGACAAAAAAATCTAATAGTAATTAAAAATTTTTTTTTTTTTTTTTAAATTGTTACAGTAGTTTGAGGTAATTTTTTAATCTATGTTGAAATTCATGGATATTTTCTATAATTTTAAGATCAGATGGCAGATTGTTAAAAAAAGTTATTCCTAGATATAGGTATGTGTTTTGCGTATGCTTAGTATTGAATTGCGGGATTTTAATGTTTTGCTGATACCTTGCGGATATATTAAATTGTAATTTATTTAACGTTTTTTCTTTAAAGATTTGAATAATTGCATATTTTTTATAAATTTTATCTACTGTAGGTACATTGAATATTGTAAAAAGCTTTTCAGTGGAAAATGATGATGGTTTTTTTAAAATTACCTTTATTATCAATCTTTGAATTATTTTAAGTGGACTTAAAATATTATCATATGTTCCCCCCCAGCCAATAATTCCATATTGTAAAATAGACTGAACAATTGCATAGTACACTCTTTTTAGGTTTTCTAGTCTAAGAATATTTCTTAGTCTTATAAATATATATATATATATACATTTTCTAATTCGTTTAACAAGTTCACAAATATGTGTTTTCCATTTAAAATGCTGGTCTATATATACACCAAGGTATTTAATTTTGGAAGTTGGACTAAGTATTGAACATGCTTGATTACAATTGATTCTGTTGCAGTTACTTTGGTGTATTATAATTTTTATTTCTGGTTTTGATTTAAATTTATTGATAGAGAAAGGAATAAATTTTGTTTTTCCAGTGTTAAGGGAGAGTAGTTTATTATCGAACCAATTTTTTAATATATTAATATTAGTATTTGCTAGCTTGTTAATAGAATTCCAGTCAGTACATTCAATTATTATGACAGTGTCGTCAGCATAAGATATTATTTTTCCGTTTAGCTTTTGCATGAATATGTCATTTACATAGATGATAAAAAGTAGAGGTCCCAGTACTACCCGATTAAAGTTACCCGATTTCGCTTAGTTGAAGGGGGGATCCTGAAAATATTTCTCAAACATTGTAAAACAATACTTTTAATGTAATTCTGCATAGTTGTTTACGTAAGATTTTAGGTAAAGCTGGCAAATATATTGTACATGAGAAAAATTTAAGGTCTAATTTGTTTGCATCCGTTAGTGGTTAAACTACCGGTTATAGCGTACCTACAGTGGGTGGCCAGCACATTAGGACCACACTTTTTTTATGATTGCTCGACTCTATTTTATAATAATAAAAGGTTTTAATTCATGTCCGTTTGGTGCAACGGGCCAAACACTAATATTTATTATTTCAACAATGATCTTCCTCCTCAAATGCTCGATTCTGTCATTAACTTCCTGGCTCATTTTTCCATCAATTTCACGGTTAAAATTATTCTCCTGATACAGTTTTCTTCGTACATCTGCTCTGCAATTCCGAATCTAACTGTTGATTTGTTGGGCTCTTTAATTACGCCTGACATTCCTCTCTGACCTATTGTAATTTGGTCATACCGGATTTGACTCGACATAAGCTTGAGTGATCACAGTTCATCTGCAATCAATCTACTTCCTTCTTGCAAATCCCACTGCCTTGCGTAATTTGGGTTGATATGGAAGACTTATTAGTGACTCTTGACGTGATTAACACTATTACAAATGGTGGAATGAACCTTAAGCGGCCTTCTTCCGCATCGGATCAAAAGTGTGTTTTTTTAATCCCACTAGTCAACTATTAATGTAGATACATAATGTATTAAAAAAATGTTTTTTGTAAACATACGATTCATAAATAGTTTTTCTCTACAGAAGTAGAATATTGGAAGTCCTACGAGAACAACAGAGTATCAGGGCACCAGAGATAAGTGGGAGATAAGTGATTCTGATATTGTGTTTAGGAACTGGCTAACAGTTCTGATAATGGTAGTAGTAATCCAGTAGTGATTCAAAGTAAATAACTACAATTCGGCTATGTTTGTTTATTCCACACCATTTTTATGAATGTACAAATCCTCACAATTTACACGGCAATGTTTGTTGGTATCTTCGATTGGATTTTACCTGTGGGGCAAATGGGCAATACTCATTTCAACATGTTTAAATATATTTACACAAGTAAGTACCTAAATATAGTAATTCTAAAAACTTATTTTCTTGCATTGACCATATCAAAAGTATGGAACAAAGAAAATGGCATCTTATCTTATATGTTTACGTTTTCGCAAATGGATATTTCAAAGCTTGCAAACTTCATGGTAACAAATAACGTTTCCAGCTGAAAACAGTTTAATAGCTTTGTTAAATTAGAATAATATTTTTTTGTTTGTTTAATAATTTATATGGAGGTCTACGAATTAATTAATTGAGAGCGTGGTTTTCATAGACCTATAATAGACATTCCTGAGAGAAAAACGGTGTAGATTTCATTTCGCCGGAGCTCCCCGTTCATGAATTTTTCTACATTATTTAAATATTTTGATATTTTGAGGTGATTTTTCACAAAAATGGCGTTATACAAATTATCTAATTAACATTATTATTAATTTAATACTTATTGCAGAATGTGGGAAGCACAGTAGAATCCCACATAACACATAAAGTACATGCATACTTTCAAATGGCGTTATACAAATTTTCTAATTAACATTATTATTAATTTAATACTAATTGCAGAATGTGGGAAGCACAGTAGAATCCCACATAACACATAAAGTACATGCATACTTTCAAATGGCGTTATACAAATTTTCTAATTAACATTATTATTAATTTAATACTAATTGCAGAATGTGGGAAGCACAGTAGAATCCCACATAACACATAAAGTACATGCATATATGAGTACATGCATACGTACATACATACTTGGATGCAAACAAATGGGAGTGAAAAATATATTGAAAATAATTATGCTAAATAAAACATACTACATGTTAAAAAATAAATCAATATTCGTGTTTATTATAGTTATAAAAATATAGTTATATTTTCAAAGCGATAAAATCTTTTAATAACCTTCCTAAAGAAGTTAACAGAAAAAAATTAAATTATAATTCATGTTTACATTAATGTTGCCTAGTTTCTAGTACTTAATATTCATTATTTATATAGCCCTGTTTCTTATGTTTAAGGTATATGTATTTTAAGTTTTTTTTTTTCAAGTATACGCCAATGAAGGGAACTGGCTCTTGAATTTATTGTACGAGTTGAACATGTTAATGACAATAAGAATACATAGTTAATCATAATAACAGGGCTATTTAAATAATGAATATGTATAAATAAATGTCAAACACTACAATAAAAAAATAACGGGTCAAAAAGATAAAATAAATAAAATAAAATATATCTTTGTGATTATTTATTATTTATTACTTATTTATTTATTCTTTGTGATTATTTATTTTATTTTATGTGAACGTTCGTATAGGAAGGACTGCAGCCGAAAGTTTGTGTTGGATTTCAGTATATTAATCAATTTTACTGCCTTTTTGTTAACATTTCTGTGGGCTGTTGATTAATGAATGACTCAATTTATCCAAAAACAATAATAGAAAAGCAATCGTGCGGTCAGTTCTTTGATTCATCTGTATTAGTCCACCGGACTAAGTAATCGTATTCCAGATGTATTATTCATGACACGTGGCAAATCGTCCGACGCAGGTATGAGAATTTCACGGGATTTCTGGAAACAAACAGCGAAATAGCCCGAAGAGGGGTACCTTCACCTGAAAATAGGAGTAATGGGAACTACAAGTAATTTGCAAGTATTTATCCAAATTTCATTGCGGTAGGTACCGATTAGCAATAATAATTAACTTCTAAACTACTAAATTTAATTATCGTTCGATTCTACCGTTTTCTTCGGCGCTATCTGGAAAATACGAAACTACTAACTATCTAATGGAGGGGTTGACAGTTTCCCCGCAGTTGTAGGCAGAGAGGATTGACCGCCACACAACTCTCTATCGACACACAATTCTTGCTTCATTCATGTGTCGTCTCATACGTACTCTTCGATTAATCTGACTCTTGACGTAATTCACTTGATCGCGCAGTGGTTTAATCTACAGGCACGGTGTACCAACCCATTAGTAATAAGGATGCTCGTTCTAGCGTTCTGCACCACATTGTACACGTGCGAGCTCTGGGTTTAAAAAGTGTATTATGGAACGGCTTCGGGTGCAGTATAACAACGCTTACCGCTTGATGTTTGGTTTACCCAGGTACTACCCTATATGCTCGCTGAGTGTCGAGTTTCCGGATTTGCAGCTCTCATGAGAACTAGGGTAACAGGAATGAGAGAAAGGATCTATAACTCCGGAAACGTCCTCAATTCGGAAGAGTTCTGACTCCAGCAGCGAAGCATACTGGAGAAAAATGTTGACCCCACAGATCAATAGTCAATTATTCCTTTTTTTATATATGGCTTATCTCTTTAAATTTTGTATATTTTAACTTTATATTTATATTTAATCATTGAATAAAATAATATTGACATAATAATAATAATAATATTCGGATGATTTTTATAGCGCCGTTTTTGTGAAAAATCACCTCAAGGGCGCTTTACAAATCTTACTTCCTATTCTTACATTATTCCTATATTAAATCTATGACATTTTTTTTTTATTTTTTGGACACTATCATTACACATTATTTGTAGACCATATAAAGGATGCAGTTAAATTATCAAAACTAAATACGGTTTGGTCTAAGTTTTCATACATGTTTAATTGAAAAAAAAATAGAAGCTATCTGTATTTATTCCTTACGATATATTGCAAGACGCTAATACGAATGATAGGAGTTATGTGAAGTTGGGCGGCGGGTGAGGACGGGGGCCGAGGGTACTGATCCTTTCTTCCAATCTTCTTTGTCTTTGTTGGTGACGCCCCTGGGCTGCGTGACGGGACACTCGGTGTTGGTTTGCCCATACGCCAGGTAGCGCTCGTCGGCCAGCTTCAGGATCTGGAAAGACCACATCAGCGTGTCGTCTATTTCTCGCCCCAGCCGGTGGTATCCTTGTCGGGGTCGGACCACAGCAGGCCGCGGAGCAGCCTTCTCGGGCACGTCCGTGGGCCGCATGATGCACCGGATCTGCTCCGTGAACTCAGTCAGAACTCAAGTCGCCGTGACAACAGAAGATCTTCTCGTCAAATGTTTTTATTTTCTATTGCGCCTTTCTCGGTAGCCACGAAATCTAATTTTGCGGATTGCAGTTGTGGTACAGTGTTCAAGGTTATACAGCGATATCTTTGCAGCTTATTAAAGGCTCCAAAATAGCACATTCACCATTAAGTTTGAGTTGTCTAGCTCGTATACGATATTGTTTACAATCACCACAGTTCAAAGAATAACATTGTAAATCACTTTGGGACACTTTTAACAAGCAAAAGGTCTTTTAATAAGCACATGTGTCGAACGCTTCGACCGACCGATGCTTTTTGGGTTAGTTTAGAACAACGTGACAGATTTGAAGTTAAAATATTTGGGTTTTTATTTGATTTTTTATTATAAACTTGATTTAAGCCCGAAACGGCCTCACTAAAATTATATGATTTTTATAAATGTAACCTATAAATTATTACGGTTATTTTACGCTATTTTAACACCGGAAAAATTAAGAACTAAGCAATATTTCCCAGATAAACTGGAGCGCTTATAAAAAGCTGCCGGCTGCTACGAGAGCGCCAAAATATCTGTTGAATATCTGACATAACCAAAATGAAACATGAAAACGGAAAAAACAACAGAAAATAAAAAGATTTCAGTCGCATCTTGTACTCGAACCCAAAACCTCTGCCTATCCGGGGCAACCGCTCTACCAACTTAGCTAATGAGTTATATTTTAATCGTCAGCTTAAGTTAAATAATAATAATAATTGGATTACTTCTATAGCGCCTCATTCTTCTATAGATCATTATTATTATTATTTTTTTAATTATGTTTACAGAGTTCAGTAACTTTGTTTTTCATAATTACAAATATTTAATATAATATAATACATTTTATATTATATTAATAATAAAAATAATTTCTTTTTTTTTAATTTCCAATATAAATTTGTTTTTCAATGTTTTCTAATAATTTTTTTGAATTGCTTACCTACTTTGATCACATGCTGTTTATGTTTATAATGTGTCCATGCTTACATTATCGTGTTCTATATTTATCACTTATCGATACTTGACATTATTATTTTTTAGTATTCTGTATGTCCTGATGAGGAAAACTTCGTTATCGAAACATGTTGATATTTATATATTTAAAAAAGTGGTGATTACAAAATAATTTCTATTAATTTATTAATAGTGACGCCACAAAGTGAATACCAATCTTTTGAAGAAATTTTCGTAGTAATTTTTATTAATTCATTAATAAATATATAATTGCACAAAAAAAATGTTTTAATGTTTCTCTTCTGTAGAAACGGACGCTTGTGTTTAAGAAAGTAGTGAGCATCTTGATGATTAGTGTATATCAGTGGCGTGCAGTTATTGGAATCTGAAAATCTGTACTTACCTTAAGAAAATGGAGCGTAAATAAACACAACAAAGTTCTGATAAAAATGTTATATTTTTTCAGAAAATGCGTTACTATATGTACTATTTTTCTACCATAATAATATGTATCATTTTTTAAAAATTTCCAATTACACGATTCATGCTTAAACAATACCGTACTACCAAGGTAGTATTTTTAGCTATTCCAACGGGATACATCGAGCAAATCACTTAAAAATGTACACTATATAGGCCTATAACACTGCTTTCAAGATCACCATAATTTTTAATTTTATGTAATTACAATCGAAAAGACAACAGCTTACCATCGGTTATAGAGCAATGTACGCCACCGGTATACGCTAATGGTTAAGGATTCAATTTCGTACCGCTATATTCCCTGAATTGTATGCTATATTCTAGTTTTCCACATAGCAATTGAAAGATTAGCTGCGAAAGTTTCAAATCACACCGCTAGATCTCTCATAGTTGTCCAAACGACCTCTAGAGTGCTCGCGCCGCCAAACAGCCATTTCGTGTCAGTTTTTAGTAAAATGGCTACTATACAGCACAAGGTTTTCTATGTTCGTTAGTTCTGTAAAACTGAGTTTTCTTTTATTATTTTAATTATTATGTTTATTCGGACTAGATCGTTAAATTTTAATAATTTGATTTCTTCAAAAATAAGGTTTGTTATTCCCTGGTTTTTTAAACATTATTTTTAAAATAAATTGGATGTTGAACGACTTCAACGGGGAGTATATTAATTTTTTATGTAGCTCCCCAACTGATTATAGCATATTCGATTGATTGCTCTTATAGCGTGATGGACAGATGTTAAATTTTCAAATGAGGGAAAGTTTTGGATTCTTAAAAATATACAAATTATTTTTCTAATTTTCTTAACGCTTTGGTTGATTTTATCTTTCCAGTCTATGTTTTTGTCTAGTTTTTTTTTCCTAATTTATATCTATCTATTTAGAATACTTTACAATGAATGTTCATTTTACATATCATTGGATTACAACTAAAATCCAGTTGCAAAGTTCATTTTCCGCCTAACATAAGTTAATAATACAACCAAGTGCCGAAAAAATTACGGGTAAAATCCACTGTGCGTCGAACTTGAGCATTAATCTTGTAGGTTCGGCGTAAGTTTCGTGCTCATCTCCTCGTTATGCAAGGTTCCAGATATGTTTAATCGAGGATTAAGACTGTAATAAATAACTGGGCCTAAGAGTACTTAGTCAGTACACTTAAAACGCAAATATAATTTTATTCGAGGGAGTAAGAACATTCTTCAGATTATAAACACGGAATTTGGGTATTCTTAGAATGGTGTTATGAAATATTCAGAAGTAAGGCGCAGACGTAAATCATCAAAGGGATGGTAACGGTTTTATTTCTTGTTATGCACCTAATTCTTATATTGTGGCCTGAATTTATACAAAGAAGTTGCTTCATATGACGCGATGGGTGGAGATTTAATATATTTTCACATATTTGAAGTGAAACCGCAAGCCAGCAATTTCGAAGAAAATGTGATTATTTGCAAATGACGAACTTTAAAATTCTGGCTATTAATTATTAAACAAAACCGTAGTAATCATTGCTGCTGTTTATCTCGCAATATTTATTAATTTCCTAAACTCATTATTTCATTATTTTTTTCCGTGAGTGTACATCAGTGGCGTGCATTGATCTATAATCAAAGATAGGTGGCTTCAAGTCCAGGTATTAATTGTTCATTGAATATTAGAAAAATGAATTCTATTGTCTTACTAAAAGTGTAAACTTTCCATATAGAAACAATTAATCAGTGTGGAACGAATGTCATATAAATCTTTTATTCTCCTTAATGTTTCGCTTTTCTTAGGGTAGGCAGAGCTTTAGTTTACATTAGTATCAGAAATCTTTATTTTTATGAGGACAAAATACTTCATTATCCTTGTGTTTACTACTAAAAATATACTCAGATATTGCATAGAGGATGTGCGTACTGGGGTAATTTGAAAATTTTTCTTATATATATTTTCACATATTTATTTTATAAGGTATTCAATATTGACTGATACCTACAGTGGTTTTGGGGGGATGACAAAGCATCGTTGATTTTTTTAATACTGAATTCAATTAAGGATATCCACCTTTTTTTCACGCAGAAACAATTAAATACTTTAAATAAACGATGGCGATGGATGCTTTCCAAATGTTTTCAAAACAGTTACGGTTTTTTTCGATCGTGCGAGTTGGTTTGTTTGGCTTCCAAGTACAAATACGTCAAAAACGTCCCTTTAAACGTATTTACTAAAACCACACCTAAATTTTATGCATTGGTGTAACACAAATTTAAAAAATATAAGATTAACGTGTTTACATATAATTATAATAACAGTTCATTAATAAAGGGCAGCTTAGTGAAGGTTCACCGCAAGTGCGCTTTACAATAAATAACCTAATTATAACTGATGTATTGTACACGTATGCAATTTAAAACTATGATTTAAAGAATTCATAAGCAGCAGACTCACTTACATTAACATTTTAAAATGAATATTAGTAGAAATATTTCACGTAGATATTCTAAAAAAATTCTTGGTGTAAAAAATCACACGTGTGTATTAACATATAAACCATACATTAATGTACCTACTAATCTTACAATTTGGGATGCGGGTATGGCTACCGCCGCCCCGGAAACCATTTATTAGATAACCATCACCTCTGCAATAGGTCACCCCAAGTGGTCCGCTGCGTTTGCTGGTTCATGGGGTGAGGTTTGTCCAGGTCTTGGCGGCGGATGCGTCTACCCACTAACTGCGTGGCCGGCCAGATCGGGAGAGGCTGGTATAGGGAGACTCTTCGACCTCTCCAGACGGACTATCTCAAGCCATCGCCATGCACTGCAGTGGGAGGGATTCGTACCCCGTCACTCCTAGATACACTGAACTCCAGATTGTCCCCAGATGTCCCAGACTTCCTCTTCTTCCTTTCCTTAAAAAACCCTCCACACAGAATCCCCAAAGATGACATAGATCCTGAGAGAAAAAAATTTCCCGGGGATCTCCTGTGTGGAGTTAAAGTATAAAAAATACATGTCCAAAAAATCGCATGCATATTGCTCTATGACAATGGTAAGCTGTATGTAGTTTTTCAAGTTCGTGAATGCATTGTGCATCAAATATTTGAAAACGGCTACTGTAATATCATCTTCCGCAAATTGTTATGGCCAACTGAATAAATGAGCGCACAAGTTCCTTACACGATTTATGGAAAAAATACATTTTCATTATTCTATAATTTTCCTTGTGGTTTATTTTTCTTGGGTTAGGCATAGCTTTTCAGCATTTGTGGACTGCACGTCACTGCAATTAATGTCCCTAACAGTAGTGGACAGACCATAAAGCTGAAAAGCTGTGCCTACCCTAATAAAACAAACGTTTAAAGAAAGTTAAAGAATATTCAATCAAAATATTTTTTTCCATTAATTGGTGATTTGTTAATGATACAACCGTTATACATCTATAATTTTCTATTTAACAAATTTATCCTTTTTAGTAAGATAATAATCATCTGATTCAATATTACAAATATTCAAAGATAACACGTTAAAACTAAATTCATCATGACATAAATATAATATTTTCTACACAACAAACGTTCGATAATTATATTTACGAAAGGTTAAAATATTTTTATAATCTTCCTGAATACTCCAGAGTGGAATACTGAGATAGATACTCTCAGTATCGCCCTGGTGAAAGACCACCATTCAGAATTGAAACGTTGCTTGAAATGGCTCTTAGCCATGTTTGGTGACCAGATCTGAATAGCCAGGTATTTCCCTACCTTCCCCTTCTTCTTCCCCTCCCCAATACCTTCTGCCTCACAACGTTCCCCAATTGGGAATGCAATAGTCTCACTGGCTCCAGACGATTGGAAGCAGTTGGGACTCTTGTGCGGTATTCATATAAAAAAAATAATAATTTTAAAAAAAATACAGATTTTCTATTATGAAAAAATAAATTAAATACTTATTTAAAAACTGAACTTCATTCATTTCAAACATATTTATATCTTCAATTTTTAATTATTAATTATTTTTATTAAGATTTAAAAACCTTATTTTAATATTCAATCATTGTAGGAAATTAAAAATGAAGAATAATATTCACAAATCTTGAATTTGAGATATGATATCGATGAAGATAACTTAAATTGAACTGGTCTCATTAGCTCAGTTGGTTAAGCGGTTGCCCCGGATAGACGGAGGTCCTGGGTTCGAGTCCCAGATGCGACTGAAATCTTTCTTTTTTTCTGTCGTTTTTTCCGTTTTCATGTTTCATTTGGGTTATGTTAATATTATTTTCTACAATTATTAAATATTTATATCTAATCATTCTAGCCACTTAAGATACGTTATTTAAGTATATTTTGTGTAGTTCCTACACCATACTCAAGAGTCATTTTTCTTCATTAGCATTGAAATACTAAAATAGATACATACATAATATGTTAATCAGTAATACTATTTGATTACTATTATTGTAACAATATATTATTTCTTAATATTTAAATAAATTTATTGTAGTATAATAAATAAGTGTTAGTTGTATTTACGAAGGGACAAAATATTTTAATAGTAAAAAACTACACCAAACAAAAACAACCATATTTCCATTAATGCTACCTAATTTCTAATAAAACGGTAATTTTCAAATATCCAATACACAACGAGCAAAAAGCCTACCTTTGGTCATAGAACAACAAAAAATCATATTTTTTGCTTAAAAATTGATAATTGAATGATTTTTTCTCTATTATTCCCTAATTTAATTAATAATGTGAAACCTACGGTTTAATATTTTCATTATACTATTAACTTAGGTTACCCACACATTTCAGTCAACCGGACCGTACCGAAGCGAACCGAATCTGAACTAATCTAACCTAACCTAACCTAGTTCAACCTAACCAAACCATACCTAACCTAAACTTACCTCACCTAACCTAACCTAACCTATCCAAACCAAACCAAACATAACCTTTCCAAACCTAACCTAGCCTAACCTCATCTAACCCAACCGAACCAAACCAAACCTAACCCTTAATTGTGTTGTTAACACTGTTGTTGTTTTTTCGTAAACGACGCTACAAAAATCGTTGATTTATTGAAAACAAATTTATAATAATATTTTTTTTTAAATTGTTTTATTAAAAACAAATAAATAATAACGATAAAATATGTTCTATAGAATTAAATAAAAAAATTAGCCCACATTTCAAATATAATTTTTTGTTGATTTGTTATAATATATTTTATGTAGAATGTAGATCCTCTATCGCTTCTCTTGTTTAAAAAAACATTAGTTCCAAATATGGACAGTTATTACAATTGAATCGCATGCAATAATTCTATTTTTTTAAATAGCCCAAATGTAAAGCCGGGTTCCCACCTTCTCTATTCTGTAGTCTATTTCATCGAATCAGAACGAATATTTCTTTGATGTCACTCCTCTTACTCTATTTCAATTAATTTGTACTTGCGTAGCTCATAGAGACGCAGCAAATCTGTCAGCAAAATAATAAAATTAATTTTAATAATAAAGCTGAAATTAAATCAGAGTAGTACAAATAAAAATTGGCTACAAAAAGTATAAAATTATAAATAAACACTTTAAAATAAATAAATGGGTAATTATAAACAAATAAACTCCGGTGTCACTTAAAGCGGTTCACGCGATAATGGACCCCGTTGCAGAGCAAGATCTGGGAGAACGCTGGTTATAATCGAACTCGAGTATTAATAGATAGAGTGATAGGACATTCACTTCCTTATTAGTTTAGGTACCCACCTACTTAATACGCGTATTTCAAACAATATAACAGATTAGATTAACTAGATAGATTTTTTTTAATGTATTATTTGCGGAGTGTGTAAATATTTGTTGTCTTTCCTTGAGATGGTATTTAAAGATGATATGATTTGTCGTAAATATTGATCTTCAACTTACAAATATAGCTCAATATGAAAACTACTCTATCAAGTAGGTAGGTAGAGAGTAAAATTACTTAAACTTAAGATGTCGCCAATATATACGCCATTATATTCGATGACCTACAAATCAACGATTAGCGCCATTTTGAAATTTTGACATTTGTGCAGTCCCCATTAAAAGCTAATTTTCGGCCCGTTTTAGCTGTTGATTGATTTTTATTTTGCTGAAAAACATTACCGTTATGCTTGACAGCTGATAAAAATTTGTTCAAACGGCAGATTAATTCGCAATTGTGAATCGATTTAGTCTGATTCACCTAGTCTTTAATTTTTTTAATTTCTTCATTTAATTCATTCCTTTAATAATTATTATTACAGTTTAATTCACTAAAAAGAATATTATAATAAAAAAAATATAATGAAATCTTGGGATTTTTGCAAAATGCGCTTGTATTGGAAATAATATGTTTACAAAATAAAATAAACACGAAAATAACAATCTTACTTAACTAAATAATAAATAATACGAAAAATGTGTATACACCTCAATGTAATAAATAAAGGTTTCGTTTCTTCAATATGACGAGCCAGTCAAAAATTCACAATGCCGAATACGGATTACTTCGGAAATTCCCACCCAACTAATGAAAGTGACGGCTTGTCCGCGCCAGGACTAAGACGAACGGAATCACCGCCGGCATTGAGGAATGAATTAGGAACTTCTGACCAGTGTCTCGCAGTGACTTGACTAACTTGCGCCCTGTGAACCTAGTATTGACAGACTCGATATCGACGGACCGAAGACGTAGTGAATACGACGTCACAACATAATGCGGAATACATTTTTTTAGAGAATACGTACTTCGAAAGCGAATATGTGCTGATCGAAATTACTACGTACTAGTACAGACGATTCTATAAGTTAAATGTAGTCCTGCACACTGCACAATATTTCCGGCAACTTTACGATGACGCCCATAGTATCCGCGCCGTAATTATGGTGCCGCGCGTTAAATAATCGTAGGGTTGCAAGGACCAAGCTAAGGAATGAAGATTAAATTCCATGTTAAACTGAGAATCAGATCGGGTGTGTCACGAGATTGAATTTAATTCATTCATTCAATATCATCCATATCTAATGGAACTAATCAAATGTCAAAAAAATCAAGATGGCGCTGATCATCGATTTGAAGGTCAAGTGTAATGGAATTTAAACACCTCAATCTAAGTCTCATGTTTTGTACATTTTTTTTTCAGGACACCGTTTATATATAAATTGATACTTACGATTGTAACGTGGGCCCGCTACTGATTTATTTTTCACCGAGCCGAACTGGCACAGCATCTTCCAACAGATTGATAAAATGATAAATTATCCTTAAGACATGCGTGGGGTATTAGAGCTACTAGGGTCGACATTCTTAGACCTGGTCAAAAAAAATATTATTCCATGCCCAATAACTTGTACCGAAAGTATTCCCAGAAAAATACTGTTAAAATGTAAATGGTCAATGTTTCTATAGCGCCGTTTAGTTATTAAAATCACCTTAAGGGCGCTTTAAATTTTGTTAAGTTTTCTGGCCCCATCTAAATAAATATGTTTTTTTAGATTTTTCTTAAAGGTGTCGAAATTGCTTTCTGACCTCAAACCAAATGGAAGGTCATTCTAAGAACATGGGCCCAGTATATTAAAAGCTCTCTCTCCAAATTTAACAGCATTTGTACGAGAGGGTTCAAACAGTCGATACATCGGACCTGAGCGCGAGTTGCCTCTGAGTAAGATTGTCCCTTGATCAGTCAAGTATGATGGTGCATGTATTCAGCGCCTTATATACCATAAAACAAATTTTAAACTGAACTCTTTCTGTGACTCGACGCCAGTGTAGGGAATCACGTAGAAGAGGGGTGATGTGGCAGTATTTGGTGGCACCGCATACTAGACAAGCTGCTGTGTTGAACACTCCTTGCAGTCTGTTCAAATGTACATTAGACAGACCAGCATACAAACGATTGCAGCAGTCCAGTCTGGAGACTACAAGAGGATTTACCAGAGTCCGTTAATAACAAAATCTGTTAGGCGACATCTTTTTATGGATTTTAATTGTCTTAGAAAAAAAAAACTAGACTTTACCGTATTGCCAAGTTGCGTATTCATTAAAACAATATTTTTGTCAAAGTAAAGGAACCGATTTTAAGGGAATAATTTCCACTACAGAAACTTGAACAATTGTTAATTAAATTGTACACCAGTGATCTGGAACCATTCATTTCTTCACGAGGACTAATTTGTTACAGCTTTGTGATTACTTTCTTCTTAAAATTTGTCATACTTGTATTGATGAGGTGTCAACTTTATAAAAATAGGGTTAAGCTGAATTCAAGCAAAACTGAATTTATGTGAATTGCATCACCTAGAAAACAGTACTTAAACAGACAAGGACCTAGTAGTATAGTAGTTAAACTAACATAACCTCACAACAATAAAGTCAATAAATCAAAAAAACATTTTTGTTTTTCTATTCCCCAACCACCGTAAGTTTGCAGGTGAAATCTAGCACTCTTTAAAGTAGCTTACTACCTGGCAACACTATAAAACTGGATTGAAAAATATGGAACAGACAAAATGGCTGCTCCTATTTTGAAATTCATTCCATTCCAGACAGATAATATCTGCAAGCTCACCGATAGAATGTTATTGCTCCTTCAGATAAACTAACAGTACAAAAGGTCCCCGCGATCGTTTAAAAGGTTTTAAATTGCAACAGCAAGATCTCTCATAGGAATATTAATATAAGTTTTAAAAAGCAGAATGGTTCAAGAGCATTTTTTTTTTAACTTTTAAACGGTTTTCGAAAATTAGTGGTACTCTCTTAAAGTAAATTATTCTACATCAGATTGTAAGACAATTTTATGTTTAAACTTTTTCATTATTTAACGCATGTTTTAGATAAATAAAAATATAAAGCAAATTCGCAGAACATAATTATAATTTTTTTTTGAAACGTTAAAAAAATAAATTATGATGTTTTGACTTGTTTCTTTACTAAACTTTCTTCACAAAAAAAAATCTGATTCACAAAAAATATTCAAATACAATGTAAAAAATTGGATAAAAAGTAATGATAGGGCATTTACCGGTGCACCCACCCAAATTCGAAATTATTGATTCAACGATTTACGAAGCGTATCTAAATATAATTGTATGTTCATAAGCATTTTAAAATTAAAAAATAATTTGCAAAATTACTGCCTCAACACGGGCTAGCCGAGTGAGGCGGGTTATGTGAAACTACATCTATAATAGTTATTATATTATTTTCTATTTTACTTTATAAACCACTGTACACTTACGTTATCATATTATACGCGTATTTTAGTTATAGTTAAATTAAATTACAATAACGATATTATTATTATTACTAGGTTTTGCCTATTGCAATGCTGCAATTGGTTTGTGTATTTAGAATATGTGTTGTAATGTGGATGAAGCAAGAAGTGTGTGTGTTGGAAATAATTTTTAAAACGAATATTTGGAAAAATATTTATACTCAACCTCCTACCCCTACTCCAACTCCTACTCCAACTCCTACTCCAACTCCTACTCCAACCTCTACTCCAACTCCTACTCCAACTCCTACCCAACTCCTACCCTACTCCAGTAACTCCTACTCCAACCCTACCCAACCCCACTCCAACTCCCACCCAACTCCTACCCAACTCCTACCCAACTCCTACTCCAACTCTTACTCCAACTCCTACTCCAACTCCTACTCCAACTCCTACTCCAACTCCTACTCCAACTCCTACTCCAACTCATACTCCAACCCTACTCCAACTCCTACTCCAACTCCTACTCCAACTCCTACTCCAACTCCTACTCCAACTCCTACTCCAACTCCTACTCCAACTCCTACTCCAACTCCTACTCCAACCTCTACTCCAACTCCTACTCCAACTCCTACTCCAACTCCTACTCCAACTCCTGCTCCAACTCCTACTCCAACTCCTACTCCAACTCCTACTCCAACTCCTACTCCAACTCCTACTCCAACTCCTACTCCAACTCCTACTCCAACTCCTACTCCAACTCCTACTCCAACTCCCACCCTACATCTACCCAACTCCTACCCTACATCTACCCAACTCCTAAACTACATTCACCCAACCCCCAAATCTCACATCTACAATTCAACCTCTACCCTACGATCACCACTTGTATTGCTATTTCAGTTGAAAATGAAAAGAAAAAACTTTCAATGTTAGCTTTATCTCGACAAATGGGGCCTAGGAATTTGTTGCCAAATTTTTAATTGCCCAAATCTCGTTGCGTAGGTGGCGACGCTCAGTTTGATACCCATATCGGCTACTTCTACCCCTTCCCCTACTCCTACATCTACCCCTACCCCTATCCCTACCCTATATCTAACTTACTTCTACTCTATACCTACTCTACCACTACCCGTATTGAGTATTTATAGAAAAGAAACAAAAAAATGCTTTCAATATTAGCCTTTTCTCGCAAAAGAGCGCCAAGAATTGAATGCTCAAATTTTCACCGAAATGCCCGGATCCGCTACGTCAATACGCGTATTTTGATATCAATATCAGATATATTACAAAAGAAATAGTATATCAAAATGAATTATTTATAAAATATCCAGCTCTTTGATTTTCTGTGCTCCTGGGAGAAATCCATTAATTTATAATTTTATACGCAAGTTATTTACCCATTTAGAAGCAACAAAAAAATAAATATATTATGTCAATCTCGAAACAGATCTACACGCTTTTCGGATTCTGTGTATTTTGTCCATTTAAAAAAAATGGCGCTATTCAAAATAAATATTTATTAAACAGCGATTTCAGTTTCTGCAACCTATTTCTCGTACGTTGAAAAGAATCAATTCATAATATCGATATATGTAGGTACCTTAGTATTTGTCGGAAAGTTTTCAGTACCTACCCAGTAATTATTTTCGAATAAATTCATCGGGAAAATATGTTCTTTTCAGTTGCTACACTGTCTTTAAATGATGAGGGTCACTCAAATAGTTAGTACTAATTTTGAATAAAAAAAAACACGGAAAAAATACGTAAATTTTAATATCAAAATTAAAAACCGTCTGTTTTAAAAATTTTTTTTTTGAAATGTCATCGGTCGAGCATCCGCATTTCGAATTCACGAACGCCAGCGCTCTTTTCGTAATAATTATATTTTTATAATCATAAACGTAAGGAGAAATCGATGAAATTCATTACATCTTTAATTTAGAAACGTGACTCGGCGAAGCGAACGTTCGTTCCGACCTCCCGACTGATTTTCTGATAAAAAAACGGAAAATTAATTTTTTTATAATTAAACAGAAAATTAATTGATTATTTTTCTAGCGAACTTTTTGAGCGACCCTCCCTCACTAAAATGGCGGGTGCGAAACTCTAATGATTATTGAAAAAGGCGCCAAATATCGCGAACAAATCGAACGAATCTTGCGGTTGAGAATAGAACCAACGCCGAACTCGAACGGATTTGATTTTTTTCTTACTGAATTAACGTTAGTTCTATTTCTTGCCGACAGATAGAAATCGTTCCGTATCGTCGATACTAAATTTTCAGTAGTTTCTGGACTATAGATCACATTTTTCCCCAGATTTTTACCCTACATTTTCAACATCATATACGACATCACAACGTCATATGCGACATTCATTTTCAGACTTGGCCGGCTAATGGGACCCTTCCGGTGTTCTAAACTCTACGGGCGGTTAGGTCGACTTTCGCGAGACAGGACAGCTGCTGACATTCAAATTTGACCGAAAACGAACCTTAAGGTGTTTCAAATGGATAGGGCGCTTGGGTCGAATTTTGCTTGGCTAGCGAAGTCTGAAAATGGGGAAAGTTAGAGCATTAATATATACTAGGTTTTGCCCATTGCAGTGCTGCAATTGGTTTGTGTATTTAGAATATGTGTTGTATTGTGGATGAAGCAAGAAGTGTGTGTGTTGGAAATAATTTTTAAAACGAATATTGGGAAAAATATTTATACTCAACCTCCTACCCCTACCCAACTCCTACTCCAACTCCCATCACTCCAACCCTACCCAACTCCTACCCAACCCTACTCCAACTCCTACCCAACTCCTACTCCAACTCCTTACCCAACCCTACTCCAACTCCTACCCTACATCTACCCAACTCCTACCCTACATCTACCCAACTCCTACCCTACATCTACCCAACTCCTACCCTACGACTACCACTATTAAGTATTTAAAGAAAATGAAAAGAAAAAAAACTTTCAATGTTAGCTTTATCTCGACAAATGGGGCCTAGGAATTTGTTGTCAATTTTTTAATTGCCCAAATCTCGTTGCGTAGGTGGAGACGCTCAGTTTGATACCCATATCGGCTACTTCTACCCCTTCCCCTACTCCTACATCTACCCCTACCCCTATCCCTACACTATATATACCTTACTTCTACCCTATACCTACTCTACCACTACCCGTATTGAGTATTTATAGAAAAGAAACAAAAAAATGCTTTCATTATTAGCCTTTTCTCGCAAAAGAGCGCCAAGAATTGAATGCTCAAATTTTCACCGAGATGCCCGGATCCGCTACGTCAATACGCGTATTTTGATACCAATATCAGATATATTACAAAAGAAATAGAATATCAAAATTAATTATTTATAAAATATTCAGCTGTTTGATTTTCTGTGCTCCTGGGAGAAATTCATTAATTTATAATTTTATACGCAAGTTATTACCCATTTAGAAGCAACAAAAAAATAAATATATTATTTCAATCTCGAAACAGATCTACATGCTCTTCGGATTCTGTGTATTTTGTCCATTTAAAAAAAATGGCGCTATTCAAAATAAATATTTATCAAACAGCGATTTCAGTTTCTGCAACCTATTTCTCGTACGTCGAAAAGAATCAATTCATAATATCGATATATGTAGGTACCTTAGTATTTGTCGGAAAGTTTTCAGTACCTACCCAGTAATTATTTTCGAATAAATTCATCGGGAAAATGTGTTCTTTTCAGTTTCTACACTGTCTTTAAATGATGAGGGTCACTCAAATAGTTAGTACTAATTTTGAATAAAAAAAAACACAGAAAAAATACGTAAATTTTAATATCAAAATTAAAAACCGTCTGTTTTTAAATTTTTTTTTTGAAATGTCATCGGTCGAGCATCCGCATTTCGAATTCACGAACGCCAGCGCTCTTTTCGTAATAATTATATTTTTATAACCATAAACGTAAGGAGAAATCGATAAAATTCATTACATCTTTATTTTAGAAACGTGACTCGGCGAAGCGAACGTTCGTTCCGACCTCCCGACTGATTTTCTGATAAAAAAACGGAAAATTAAATTTTTTATAATAAAACAGAAAATTAATTGATTATTTTTCTAGCGAACTTTTTGAGCGACCCTCCCTCACTAAAATGGCGGGTGCGAAACTCTAATGATTATTGAAAACGGCGCCAAATATCGCGAACAAATCGAACGAATCTTGCGGTTGAGAATAGAACCAACGCCGAACTCGAACGGATTTGATTTTTTTCTTACTGAATTAACGTTAGTTCTATTTCTTGCCGACAGATGGAAATCGTTCCGTATCGTCGATACAAAATTTTCAGTAGTTTCCGGACTATAGATCACATTTTTCCCCAGATTTTTACCCCACATTTTCAACATCATATACGACATCACAACGTCATATGCGACATTCATTTTCAGTAGTTGTCCGGGCAAAAAGACCCTCGCGGTGTTCTAATCTCTGAGGGCGGTTCGGTCTATTTTCGCCAGACAGGAAAAAAAAAACCGTCGGGAAAACAGTGAATTTCGTGTCTCGCGAAAACGAACCTTGACGTGTTTCGTCGTGTTTGGTCGTTTTCGGCAAACCAGCCGAGTCTGAAAATTTACCCCCATAGAGCAATACTATATATATACTAGGTTTTGCCTATTGCAGAGCTGCAATTGGTTTGTGTATTTAGAATATGTGTTGTAATGTGGATGAAGCAAGAAGTGTGTGTGTTGGAAATAATTTTTAAAACGAATATTTGGAAAAATATTTATACTCAACCTCCTACTCCTACTCCAACTCCTACTCCAACTCCTACTCCAACTCCTACTCCAACTCCTACTCCAACTCCTACTCCAACTCCTACTCCAACTCCTACTCCAACTCCTACTCCAGCTCCTACTCCAGCTCCTACTCCAGCTCCTACTCCAACTCCTACTCCAACTCCTACTCCAACTCCTACTCCAACTCCTACTCCAACTCCTACTCCAACTCCTACTCCAACCCTACTCCAACTCCTACTCCAACTCCTACTCCAACTCCTACTCCAACTCCTACTCCAACTCCTACCCTACATCTACCCAACTCCTACCCTACATCTACCCAACTCCTACCCTACATCTTCCCAACTCCTACCTTACATCTACCCAACTCCTACCCTACGACTACCACTATTAAGTATTTAAAGAAAATGAAAAGAAAAAAACTTTCAATGTTAGCTTTATTTCGACAAATGGGGCCTAGGAATTTGTTGCCAATTTTTTAATTGCCCAAATCTCGTTGCGTAGGTGGAGACGCTCAGTTTGATACCCATATCGGCTATACCTACCCCTACCCCTACCCCTACCCCTGCTCTTACCCCTATTCCTTCCCCGACCCCTACCCCACCCCTAGTGATTTTATTTTAATAAATGTGTTTTGCGTAATATTTTTATAGAAAAGAAACAAAAAAATGCTCTCAATATTAGCCTTTTCTCGCAAAAGAGCGCCAAGAATTGAATGCTCAAATTTTCACCGTGATGCCCGGATCCGCTACGTCAATACGCGTATTTTGATACCAATATCAGATATATTACAAAAGAAATAGAATATCAAAACGAATTATTTATAAAATATCCAGGTGTTTGATTTTCTGTGCTCCTGGGAGAAATCCATTAATTTATAATTTTATACGCAAGTTATTACCCATTTAGAAGCAACAAAAAAATAAATATATTATGTCAATCTCGAAACAGATCTGCACGCTCTTCGGATTCTGTGTATTTTGTCCATTTAAAAAAAATGGCGCTATTCAAAAAAAATATTTATTAAACAGCGATTTCAGTTTCTGCAACCTATTTCTCGTACGTTGAAAAGAATCAATTCATAATATCGATATATGTAGGTACCTTAGTATTTGTCGGAAAGTTTTCAGTACCTACTCAGTAATTATTTTCGAATAAATTCATCGGGAAAATATGTTCTTTTCAGTTGCTACACTGTCTTTAAATGATGAGGGTCACTCAAATAGTTAGTACTAATTTTGAATAAAAAAAAACACGGAAAAAATACGTAAATTTTAATATCAAAATTAAAAACCGTCTATTTTAAAATTTTTTTTTTGAAATGTCATCGGTCGAGCATCCGCATTTCGAATTCACGAACGCCAGCGCTCTTTTCGTAATAATTATATTTTTATAACCATAAACGTAATGAGAAATCGATAAAATTCATTACATCTTTATTTTAGAAACGTGACTCGGCGAAGCGAACGTTCGTTCCGACCTCCTGACTGATTTTCTGATAAAAAAACGGAAAATTAAATTTTTTATAATAAAACAGAAAATTAATTGATTATTTTTCTAGCGAACTTTTTGAGCGACCCTCCCTCACTAAAATGGGGGGTGCGAAACTCTAATGATTATTGAAAACGGCGCCAAATATCGCGAACAAATCGAACGAATCTTGCGGTTGAGAATAGAACCAACGCCGAACTCGAACGGATTTGAATTTTTGTCTTACTGAATTAACGTTAGTTCTATTTCTTGCCGACAGATGGAAATCGTTCAGTATCGTCGATACAAAATTTTCAGGAGTTTCCGGACTATAGATCACATTTTTCCCCAGATTTTTACCCCACATTTTCAACATCATATGCGACATCACAACGTCATATGCGACATTCATTTTCAGTAGTTGTCCGGGCAAATTGACCCTCGCGGTGTTCTAAACTCTGCGGGCGGTTCGGTCTACTTTCGCCAGACAGGAAAAAAAAAACCGTGGGGAAAACAGTGAATTTCGTGTCTCGCGAAAACGAACCTCGAGGTGTTTCGAGTGGATAGGGCGCATGGTCGTTTTCGGCAAACCAGCCAAGTCTGAAAATTTACCCCCATAGAGCAATACTATATATATATATATATGTCCATATAAAAAAAATATATACTATATATCAAAACAAAAAATCTTTACAACATAATTATTTTACGAAAATCTTACTCAAAAATATTTCTACTTATGTATAAAAAAATAGAGAAACATAAATAACAACAATATAATCTAATTATCTAATGCAAATAGTTTATTTCAGCTAAGTCTTCGATACAATTGTTCCTATTTTTATACACTTTTTTATTTCAGCAGGAAACATTTAAACACCTAAGAAACATGTAATCTAACGTTCTTGTCCATATTTGTTTGTATGCTTAGAAACCATTAATCCTTCATTAAAACTGATACGAGTGTTGTAAGTGTGCTTTAGTCTATTTGTATAATATATAGGGTTATTAATGTGCAGAAATATTATTTTGTACAACAAAATTGCTCTTACTGGATGAATTTTGAGACTGATCAAAGTATGCAATATTCTGCCTTGGTTCATATTAACTTCTATAAGTTAATAATTTAACCAATAAATTTTTCACTGAGCTATACTTCCATACCGGCAACAGATAAATAACGATAAATAAATTATTCGAAGTGCACAGATTGGAAAAAGAACTTTAATTCGTGTAATCTACTAACAATTGCTCTTAGTCGTACACAAACTTTATTTACTTGTAAATCCCACATAAAAAAATAAATCAATAATAACACCTAAATAAACATATTCTTTCACAAGTTCAATATTTTCACAAGTACCCAGTGCAGGGATGCCATCGTGTAAACAATCTGAAATGTGTGCTTTTATTTCAGGCGCAATACATACCTTTGCATTGGGGGATCTTATATGATACAATTTAGTTTTTTGCATATATATATTTAACCCAGATTCGTGAGACCATTCAAAATGTTCAGTGTGGTCTTTTTGTAAAATTTCCATACATGTTTCCAAATCATTGCTAGAAATCACCAAAGCAGTATCATTTGCATGCAAAAAGTGCTTTACATGTCTAAAAAGTGTTTAATAAATGATACCTAAATAATATATAAAATTGGACCTAATATGGTATCTTGAAGAACGCCTGCCATAAACTTTTATTTTTATTTTTAAGTATTCTTTATATTAGTAATATTGCCATAATCTAAGTCAATTACGAATGAAACGGCTGGGTGAGAATTATAACAGGATTAAAAACACCTGTATTTTAAAACCAAATCAATTAGTACTAACCACCTCTGTCAAGCGTTAAAACCTAAAACGCTTCAAAACCGACCCAAGTCGTTTGAAAATAATTTCGACAGCCTTCTAAAATTGAACGCTTATGCAATTATTACTCGTGAGCAGACTCTGTAAATAACAAAGGGGAGAAATAATTGGATTTGCGTCATCAAAGACCTCGTCCATAAAGTGACCGATCAATAGCTATTATCAAATGACAATCACAACACGTGAATGTCATTCGATATTGCCGATTCTTCGCTGGGGAAGGATAATTATTCTATAAATGATTATAGCTTATCAAAATTTTGGAGATCTGCGTCATGCACAACATCATGTAATGTACAATATTTTCCCCCAACAGTCTTCAAATAATTCAAATTCAGAGGAATGTATTTTACAAAACGGTACCCCTCTAATTTTAATTTAAAATTAACTTATAATAAATAAGAA
Source organism: Halesus radiatus (assembly GCA_022606495.2). Lineage (NCBI taxonomy): Eukaryota > Metazoa > Arthropoda > Insecta > Trichoptera > Limnephilidae > Halesus > Halesus radiatus. Next base: position 58,230 of record JAHDVE020006849.1, read on the forward strand.
TAACTTTTATTTATTTATTTAAATTTCATTCAATTTAATTATGACAATAAAAACATTAGCCACTCATCTCACTAGGGCAATCCTATGTTGAGATGAGCGGCTTTACAATGTAATAATAATCAGTAAATACTAATGAGTAAATAATAATACATGAATTAAAAAATAGTAAATATTAATAAGTAAATAATAGTAAATTAATAATAAAAATTAGATTATAATAATCAAATAATAAAAATTAGATTATAATAATCAAATAATAAAAATTAGATTATAATAATCAAATAATAAAAATAAGAAAATGTTAATAAGCATATAATAATATACATTAAATATAAAGTAAATATTAAAAAGTAAATAATAATAAGTACATAATAATAAAAAAGGTAAATAATAATAAGTAAATAAAATTATGTAAATAATAATAACTACAAAATAATAATAAAAATAAGTAAATAATAATATGTAAATAAAAAAAATATAAGTAAATAATTATTATTAGTTTTATAACAATTACATTGTTTAAAAGCATTGTAATTATCTACATGTTTTAGAGGCAAATAATGAGAAGTATAGAAAAATAATCTTATTATTGAACCTGCCATCGATTTTTTTTTTGACATTAACGTATTTATGTTGCTTTAATAATAATTATATTGATGGTCTCCGTGTTCTATTGGTTACGATCCTCGACTAAGAATCCAGAGGTTGTTGGATCGAATCACGACATGCGTAAGTAATTTTTTTTATTGTGTTATGTCACACATAATAATAACATATATAGTGTCAGCGATAAATAAAACGCCAAATATTTAGAATCGAATATATTCAGTCAGGGCGCTTGAAACAATAAAAGTCGGTAAGGTTTTGTTTATCCTTTTGATTAAAATCTAATCCAGCCGTTGGAAGATGGAAGAATCCCCGCGCTTCACCGGGTTATGAGTAGTTATCTCCTTGACCGGTAGAGGCGCTCAGTACCTCTGGTTGGTAGATTGCGAACCAAAGGTCTGTACCGGGAATATTCAAATATATGCAGGTCACAATAGGATGTTTGCGGCACGTTCCAGGGTGAAAGATATTTTCAGTATCGCCCCGTTGAAAAACCGCGATTCAGAGACAAAAAGTCACATGAAATAGATTTAGCAGTGTTTAGTGACCACATCTGAACAGCCAGCTAATTCCTAAAGTTCCTTATCCCCATCTTCTTTCCTTCCTCGCTGCCTTCAATCTCACAAAATACCCCAGTTTAAAATTCCATACTCCTACTGGCTTCGGGCAGTGGAAACAGTTGGGACTGATGTGCGGTATTAACCAAAAAAAATGTTAATGAATATATATCTATTTGTTTTAAGCCAACAAACTTAATTGTTCTTCAAATTTTCTTTATAAATAATAATACTGTTATTATAATTTAATATCAATTTAAAGATCACGCACGTAATGTGGAAACCATGGGGCGATTAGCTTGCTAAGTTCAATTGGCAAAATGTGTAGAAGATTATTGATTGAAAGTGTACAAAAGAAAAAAAAATGCTACGTTTAAAGTGCTTTCATGAGTGCTACGGGGTACATGGATCAGATGTTCATATTGCGAATAGAGATTATTTCTGACAAATAAAAATAAACTTTTCCTTGCCTTTGTTGATCTCCAAAAAGTATGTCAGAGTTAATGGGAAAACTATGGAAGGTATTATCTATGTATGGAGTGTACACGGATCTCATTTGATTATAAAAGGAAATTGAAATATGTGGGCTTGGGTGCAAAAATGAGCAATCTAATAGTATATTGCCTGTTGTATGCTGATGATGCGGTGCTGATTTCTAACAGTGTGGTTGTTTTACGGTCTCTCGTGTCTAGGATGAACGAAGTATGCAAGCAGAATGAGTGAAAGAGGAGAGGGACGTCGGAGAGGGATTATTTATTATTTCGAAAAAATGATAATATTATTATGAAACACGCTAAACGTAATGTTCTTAAGAAGAAAAATTCTTAATGCATATATATTTTTTAAATTTATATATGCTTAGTTAGCATTTGTCAAAATCATTTCAGATATATGACCTTTTATGACCGTCCTACGTATAATAAACAACATATTTTGAAACATTGGGTATCTTTAAATGATACTTTGGAGGTTTTCTTTGAAACGCCGAGAAGAAATTAAAAAAAAAATTGGGCCATATCAGTTTTTCTTTTTGAATTGATTATTTAATGTCCTATGTAAATAAAAAAATAAATATGTGTATAATATATATTTTTATTTTCATTAAAAACATTATATTTGTAGTATTGCATAGTAATTAATCTACAGACTTTGGAACTCAGCCTCTCGGTCACTAGGTACTGATGATGATGGAGATGAGTTTTCAAGTAAAACTGTCTTATTGATTTCTGCGATAGCTTCGTAATGTTTATTCTTGCATGATTTTTTTTTCTCTTTTTTTTGGACACTTAGTTCACATTTTCGAGGCAAAAACCTTGTCTACTTCACTTATTGACAAACACTCATGATCTTCTCTTTGTGACCTAACATTTTTTTATCTTCTTGTGATTCGTTAATCATGTCCATCACATTTTGCCGGGAAATGTTACATAACTCGACGAGATCACATTTCAAAAACTGCTGTTTCACATTTACTTTATCCATGTTTCTCGATTTCTCTTTACCCAGATTTTGGTATTCTTTGTAGAGCTTCTGTATACCAGTACAAATATTTTCCTCCGTCTTAACAGGAATATTTACTTTCCTCTACACTTCCTGTAGTGTAGTACTGGTAGATTTAGCAGCATCCGGAAGTCTTTCTTTCAATTCCTCGTGATGGTAAATAAAAGTGCTTCTTTTTTTTAAGGGAGCTGAGCACCTAAAAACTCTCCACTGGGTATCTTTTCTAGCAGCCAAATTCCTCTTTTGGTTCCCATTTTAAAGTTCAATTACCTGCAAAAGATGAAATAAATACATGAGAAGCCTATTAGTGCAAAGCACTTCAATATTATAAATTTCACTACTTTGAGAAAAAAGTGATCAATACCCTAAATATTATCCAATCTCTTTGAAATTTGGCACCTATATCTTTTACGTCACTAAGAGCGTAAGTAAAATCATATGAAAATCATATCTAACGAAAAATGAAACACCCTAATGTCTATCCATAACAAATCAAAAATTATTCTACATCTGGGACTAACGTATAGTGCGATCTTCCTCACTAGGTTACTATCAATTAGATTATTAACAATTTTGTAAAACACATTCAAATCAATTAATATTCTTATTTTATGAAGACTCTCAAATTCCCTGTTTAAGTCCATCTGATTTTCCTGAAAGAAACCATGTATTTTTTCAAAAATCCTTTTGTTTTTACAGTCTTCTATTAGAAGATATATGCATTTTAATTTATTTTGTTAATTTATTAACGTCTTAATGGGCTATTATAATACATTGAATAGTTGGTAACATTATGTAAATATTATACTATTTTTATAAATAAGATAATTATAACAAGTAGTGCTATCATAAGTGCATTTATATTATCGGTATTTAACATTGAGGAGTAAAGGATAAAACAAGCAATAAAAGATCTACCTACTTACAGGACAAATAATCTGAAGCATAAACTTACTACATTGACCGCGAAGGTTAACTTATAATATTAAAATAATGTATTATAAAAATGCAGGTAAATATAACAACAAAAATAACCAGTAATGTAAAAAAAGGAAGGAATGTTTAACGAGAAAGAGTTGCTGGGCGGTATATCTTTTATACAGTTTATATACCTTTAATGGGAAACGGCGTGATGGTTTGTTAGTTGGTGTGTTGGTTATTTAAGAATTTATTAACAAAGCGTTTTAAATATAATGATAAAGAACTAAATTTAGTGTTTTTATTCAAAGTATGTAATCATTTATTTAAAGTATATAATTTTATTTTATATTTATAAATGGTTAATATTATGTGGTATTATGTTTCATAAAACTCCATCGTCTGAGAACACATCTCCATAAATTTGATTTATTTTGCACAACACAAATGTGCTATTATCTCGAATAGACCATTATTAACTCGTATCTTAAATTCAGTTCAATTACTTTAAAGCCAAATTCTGATTTACTAATATCGTTAAAAACTTATATTTATATTATATGAAATTTGTTCGCAGACGATAGACGGTACGCCACTATCTCAATATTTATGTTGGCAGTTAGGTTCATTCATTTCATAACGTTGTTGATACTGCTACGATAAGGATGTGGGAACGAAATCCAGAACCAATTATTATGTTCTAGAAGTAGTAAATATGACATTTACGTCGTATAATACCATCAAAAGCTCAAGATACGAGTATTATCAATAAAGTTTTTTTTAATCTTATTTACGAGATCATGCAAATTTTTAAGAGATAGATTTTCTTTGTTATTTAAAAAAATCGATAAAACCTTCTAAAAATTGAATTTTAAATTTGCATTTTCATCAATCTACGAAATATTATACATGTAAACGTTTTTATGTGTTACTCATGCCTCTTACACTGATTGGAATCTTACGTTTATGTTCTGTTATATGTGGTTTTAATTGTTTTTAGGTGTGTAATTTTTTTATCTACTAGAATTTGTTGACAGTGTAACGGGATAACATTCAGAAATAAAAATAGTAATAAAACCAGCCTGGGTCACTGCCGGGAAACTTTGTTGTACAAAGGGTTATATCAGTTTAAAAGCCAGTTGAAGTCTATCCATATAACAGCATCCAGAACACATAAAATCCAAACCCCATAAATAAATCAAGACTTGCGGGTGGAAACTAACCAACAACCTCACGAATCAAAGGGATATACGTAGATCGTTGCATGACGGAAACTACGAACGTAAAGGACTGGTCGTCCTGTAGAATAATAATAGCCAAATCATTGCTTCCCAATGCCAAGATGCTGACTTGAATATTCTATACAAAACCGTATTTAAAATGAGACCCTCGTTTATACATAAATCAAGAATGATGTGTTATTTTCTTCAGTATATCTTGATTCAGAATAAACTACCCGTGTGTTATAAACTAGACTGGTAAAAGGTGATGCCAATGTAGATACTTATTTTCAATTTGGAGACGTATGAAACTGAATGCGTGTGAAAATATATGTTTTAGGTACAAAAACAGAATTAAGTGGGCCTCCGTGACATAGCGGTAAAGTCTGTAAATATTAACAACGTCTCATCAGAGTATTCTGTTAAATTCACAACAATATTTGTTATTACATTAATAATAATGAATGATTCTGGACGCCTCGGGTGGTATTTTACCCATTGTGAAGTTTCCATTTAATGGTTTATCTGGGGCGCTATTCCTGTTCTTTTTAAGGAAGATTCGTTGATTTTTTTCTTAGGGTTAAACCCTTCTTACTCAACTGCGGTTCCGATTCTCTCGGATGACAGCTCTCAGTTTAATTCAGCGAGCGACATTCATCAAAAATGTCAATATTTGCGATGTTTTAGCAAGAGAAAAACTCAATATTTGCGATGTTTTAACAAGAGGAAAACTCATTATTAAGTATTTTACCAATTAAATTATTATTTACTTTTAATGTAATTAGCTGGTAAACATTATTAAACATTATATAGATGTTGACATCTTTGACAATTCACGTCAAGCGCAAATTCAAATGTTACTTTTAGAACTAGAGACAAAAAAGGTGATTAATATCTAATGGGGTAGGTACCTTTTTATAAAACCTGATTCTTCATTAAAAGCTTACTGTATGTATTAAAATGAATTATAACATAATGTAATTGTTTTTAAAAGTTTTAGTTCAAAATCTTATGTCACTTGAAGATATTTCATCAATTTGTGTTTTTGAATAATCTCTTGAGAATCTATTTTAGGATCTTTTTATTATGTCTCACCGGAATTCCACAGTTAATCAAGAAGTCTTTAACCCTAAGGAAGAACATAAGGAATCTTCCGTAAAAAGAACGGTAATAGCGCCCCTGGTTGTGTATGTATATCTAAAAGTTAGTTAGGTTACACTGTTACAAAAAAATATATATATATGTATAAATTTATATAGATATATATTATTTCGTAAGCTATGTACGGGTATATGAAATAATTCAAATGGTTTCCCGAGCACTGTGATATTTTGTACCGTTCGATTGTAATCAAATTTGGTGTCGATCAGTTTGTAGCAGAAAAAAAACCAACGCAATCACACAATTTTATTCACTCTGTATCTTCAAAGAATGGTAGTTAATACACAGGAATTATGTTCACCATTCCCAAAAATTACTGTTCTATTACTTATCAATTGTGTCAAAAGCAATCTTTGCACTACTTATTAACAAATAATTATTTAAATATTATTTAAATATAAGAGATTTTCCTTACGGTTAATGGAGGTCCCTGGATTTTTAGTAACAAGTTATTATCGCTACATTATCCATGTTTTTGTGCGTACGTGCTGTTCGGGGTCTGCCAGGTTTCGCCACACCTTGCAGTGTTAAAGTGTTAGTGTATACAGCGTTTATTTTCTTTTATTATACACCATGTTCGCTTCGTTCAAGACACATGATGCAACCCAGAAGAATTACGTCATCTTATTTTTGTATTTAAGCTTTCTTTCGAGTTAAAAGATACTCTCCTGAAGCTTTGATAAAAAAACAAACACAAACAGTTTTTTTTAACGGATTTTACTAACTTACTATTTGTAGGTTACTACAATATATAGGTCATTATTAATTTATGTTCCTAGGTTATATTGTCATTAGCAGTGGCGTGCATACTGTTTTTAATCAGGGTAGGCACTAAGAAAAGTAGCGGATTTGCCGATGTTGGCTGGGATTAACTGCCAAGTCAAATATCCAATAACCGATTCATTTATGCACATTACAAGCCAGTAACATGATAATTATTTCGTGTATAAAGTTGTCCTAATTAATATAGGTACCAACAGGTGGCGCTTATTGCTGCGTTTTTGATATGTGCCGAATGGTACGACCTTTTTCAACACTAACACAAACGAGTCTTCTCTTGAATGCGCATTGCGCACGTATGTACATTTTTGGGCAGAATTTTATTTTCTTTGGGAAAACATACAGTTATAATACAATGCATTTCATAAATGAACCTATTGCTGTGTTGCATTAACCATTGAAGTTTCCGCCATATAATAATAAAAATATATAAAAAAATTGAAAATGATGGAGCAGTAGAGAAAAAAAAATATACAAAATTTTGAAAGTGAAATTGAAAAGAAAAAAGACACAATAAAAATAAATAATCTAGTTTCCATGATACACTTAATATAACAAATTAAAAATATGCAGTTACGTAGGTAACGTACAGTCCAATTAATAAATAAATAAAATATTATATCTAATAATATAAAAAAATAAATATAACACGCAGCAGGGGTAGAGGTTATAACTAACCTTGCGATAAAAAAAATTATATAAATTTACCAAATTTTCCTGAGGATGGAATATATCAGCGTCTGAAAAGATGTTTTTGTACTATGTTCTTCTGAAAAATGGGTGTGGGATGTGGAATAGTTGTCTTGAGCGTGATTTTGTACTGGAAAGTGTAAATGAATGTTTCCTAGAAGGTAGTAATTGTCAACAACATTTTTAAAGATTTTGCAAAGGTGCTAGTATATATTTCTTCCATCTTCTAGTGATGATAAATTATGTAATGCTAATGAGTCTTTTTGGGGTGTTCGGTAGGACTTGAAATCTCAATGTTTGAGAGCCTCTTTTTAATTCTTTCTAATCTTTCAATATTTACATTGCATTGCGGATTCCAAATCACTTATTCAAATTCTAATATTGAGCAAACCAATGAGACATATAGTATTTTAATTGCATGTGGTGATTTAAATGGCTTAGTCACTCTTATGGTAAATCCTAGAAGTTTTTAGGCCCAGTCACAGGTGGAATTTATATATGAGTGAAGACATTCCGGAGTCCATTACTTTTCCTAAATCCTTTACTTCACAACATCTTTTCAGTTAAACGCCATCGACTGGGAATATTAGGGGTTAATGCTTTTGGTGAAAGATATTGTGTTGCATTGTTTTGCCGGTTAAGGGCGAGTTGATTGTTCGCACAATACATTCCAAGCCTATTAATATCCTCCTGAAATTCTACGCAGTCATTAATATTTGTGACTTTTTTTGTAAATTTTAGTGTCATCAACAAAAATTTCGTTCAAAATTTGAATATGACGTGTGCGTCATTATGCATAGGTACTTAGTTCTTGCTTTTGAGACGACAAGGTTTTTTTTTAGTTTTTTTGCTGTAACTCAAATTCCAATAACTGCCAAACCTCAGATTCGTAATCAGCACACAAAAAGGAGAAAAAAATCAGAACGACCCCAGAATTTGTTTTAAAACACCCCCTTTCAGCATCGTATGACTGGACTGGTAGAGCGGTCGGCGGGACGCACCCTGTCTTGGCGCTGCAATTCTCAGATGGTAGTTCACAAGTGTAAATTGAATTCTTGAAATAATTTTACATTTTAATATTTTTGTGAGTAAGGTAGGGTAGGCAGTGTTTATTTGTCTATATGGATTGCACCCCTCTGGTTATTAGTTAGGTACGCAATTTACCTGATTTGTTTTTCACGGTATCTCTCGCAAGGAGATTCTGTGCTAAGGCGGACTGGATTTTGAGTAAAAGATTTTCTTAAATAACTAACCATCATGGCTGCCGGGATAGGTAGAGAGGTTTGAATGCCTTACACCCAATAGATTCACGCTTATACATCGTCCCGTACTCTCATTATACCATTTTTCATCTTGACCAGTCTCACTCTCTGTATGGATTCAACACTTCATTTCTTGTATTCTCGGTGTCTCCAACTTTCCTTCTATTTTGCGTATCGTAAAATCTACGGACCCTCTTTTCCTGACCAATCTATTGAATTCATCTAAACAACAAACCATCCCTTCCTTTCTTAATGTTATTAATTGCATTGCCTTAAATTTTTTCAGCTTTTTCAAACCATCATAATATTCGTGATATGATTGCGTAATGTAGAAAATGAAGAAAGGGACCCGAAAGAAGAGTGTCCCGAAAATACGAATGTGTTTGAGGTGGCTCATATCAAAAGCCAAAATAACAGGAGAACAAACGATATTACAAACCTACATAATTCATTTTGTTTTCAAAGCAATTACTTTGTAATTATACATATTTATTAAATATAACAAATAATCCGTTTTAATTCACTAGTTTCATTTTAAATCATCACCAACCGGTTTCGCTTATCCTAAGCTTCGTCGGGGTAAAATTTGAAACTAAACAAAAATGTGAGATATAGAAAATATAATGAGAGGAAGACAAAATATAAAACGAAACAATGATGACAACCATGACGAAGCTCAGGATAAGCGAAACCGGTGGGCTATGATTTAAAAAAAATGAGGTTTTAAAAGAAAGTATTTGTATTTAACAATACATTTTATTTGGCGGTCCATTACCTCTGCTTACTCCTGTAGAGAATAAAGTAGTGATTACCTACTCGGTAATAGCTAAATTTACTTTCGTCAAGTATTTATTTATTTTTAAATACCTGTTCTCCAGTTTCTCCGAGACAAGAAGCTTTACAAAAAAAATGTATTCTTTACTTAGTATTGGCGTCATGAAAAAAAAACTGAGTGGATTTAAAATGAAAGCATTGGCAATCATTCCAGCTTTACTCTGTTATATTTTCATGATCAAATATTTTATTTAGAATCTTAAATCGACATTACGAAATAATGCGCGTAATTAAAGCTTTCGTAAACAGTGCTAGACTTTTGACTTCCTCTCCCGAAAACGACCTAGTAAAAGTTACGTGTTTCTACGAGGGAGGTAATATGGTTTGTCGTTGAGTCGTATCAGTCTATATATACAAGTTTATTTATTCATCGCAACTATCTCCACGCCATTCAAAAGGAATGCTTACATTTTAAACACTGTCTGGTGTTCCGCGCAGGCTTCTTTTAAGCCTTTGATCGCTGATCGAAAACCGAGGTTCCGGGCAAAATTGATAGTTATTCGATGAGATCCAATCTCTTTTAACGTCACGCTGCGTGGAAATGTTTTTGTCGCACTTCAATGAATAAATTTCCATTCATAATTTCGACATGTTAAAGAGGTCCGTTTTTGCTACAATTTTGTTTTAATGGCCGAAAACTCCCATGAGTTAAATCGCTATGACATTTTGATTCCAATTCATCAAAATATGATTAATATGGAGAATTTGGTTCCTAAAAGGGTGATCTCCCAAAGGGGATGAAACACGTGGGCGGCAAACAATCAGATGGGGTCTCAAATCCGGTTTATAATATCTGGGTAGATTCAAATTTACGTGACTCCAGGGTAGTTTTATAGAATCACATGTTGAGTGTCATCTTTGAACCTCATTTAAAGAACTTCTATTCAAATCATTCTCATCTCCGGCAAACCTGAGCATTATTTATTAAAAAATAAAAATCGTCATGTATTTACGTTATCCTCCTCAGAAGACGATATTTATTTTGAAACAAATAGTTAACTAGCAGCATTGATGAATTTAATTATTAATATTTACTCACAACTGAACATAATACCATAGAAAAATTTCCACTCCACCAACTTCTCTAGGCACATATGTGCTGAATCAAGTGTATTCTGATATACTAACTGACTGAATAATCATTGACCTCCATTAAGTGCAGTATGTTCTGAGAAACTTGAAAGATTCATCAACATTTTAAAGTTAATATTCAAGTTCTGCAAAAGCTCTTTTCAAGTTTTGTTTTATTCAAGCACTGTGAAACAAATGGCCCATAATGAAATAATAACAGAACTTAAACAGAACTTGCATATTAACTTGATATTTTGACGAAACTTTAAAATTCGCCGAAACAACCCGCCATAACTCTCCACTGCCGTGAAGAAAAAGGAACAGCATTGACCCCCTGCACTTCATCAGCGAGATACTCGGTAAGAGAGGAACATCGATTTTCAGTTATATCTGCAGCATGAGAATGATAGTTGGTGCACATTTTGGAATCACTTTCCATTTGGTTTCAGGTCAGAAAGCAATTTCGAAATCTTTAATAAAATCGAAATACATATAATGTATTTAAAAGAAGCTACAAACTTTCACAAAATATAAAGCGCCGTTGAGGTGATTTTGATCACTAAACGGTACCATAGAAAAATTAACCTTTTATTTTTTAATAATTCGTTTCCACGACTCGCAAATGTGGTTGTATAAACAGTCATAATTATTGATGACATAATTTTTTCCACCTACAATAATTTTATTCTGGTATCTTCTAAGTTTACGAGAACATTTTCTTTCTTAAGATTCTTCTTCAACCTAGTTCAATTAACTAAATTGAATGGCGATTAATTAACTGCATTAGTGAATTAATCCATGATAACACATATTAGAGAAATGATCAAATTAATCAAATAATCCACTTGTGTAATCTAAATAGTAAATTTAACTGTTAGACTTAATAGAAATGTTTACATGCTATATACATTTGTCCACTTAACATTTTTTTATGGCGAGTTCTCCCGCTCCACACCGTAGCACAATATTCAGGATGAGGTACACCATTTAAGTTAGATTCGCAAGGTATAAACCTTGTACGAGACGTATAGGCCCACACAAGGGAGTGTAAATATGTAGGCACCGGCACACAGGGACGCATCACTATTGTGAGTCGCTAGTCCTCCTGAGAAAGGTGTTTGGTAGTTTTCAAGTAGGGATGTCGTCGCCCCGAGCGTACTTGATTTGTAGCACCAGCCAGTACGGTCGATCGCTTGAGGTGGTGTCAGCTGTCATATGAGCGAGGTTTGCTGCGTATCCGGGACCGGCATTTAAGGTCGGGCCGGTCCCTGCAAGCTCATGGGTAGGCTGGGTGTCTGTCAGGCTCGGGTCGCGGCACATCCGGGACAGCTTTCAGGTCGGACCGGTGGCTGCAAGCTCGTAGGTAGGCTGAGTGACTGTCGGCTCGGGTTGCAGCATATCCGGAGCCTGCTTTCGGGTCGGACCGGTCGCTGTAAGCTCTTAGTTCACTTAAGGTAACGTCAGCTGTTGCTGGGTGTAGAGACTATTTCTGTCTGGCAGCGGTAAGTTGAGGTATCCGATGTGAAGCAACGTCTCTGCGGAGATCTCTCGCCTGGTGAGGAGAGTGGGTCTGGGTCGAGTGAAGATCTCTCACTTGGTGAGTAGAGCAGGTTGGGTAGAGTGACGATCTCTCACTTGGTGAGGAGAGCAGGTCCGGTTAGATTGATGATAAATAATGGTCGATTTTCACGGTGAAGCAACGTTACAGTGGAGATGTTACTTGGTCAGGGTCGTGAGCGGGAATAGAGAGAACGTACCGCGGGTATGGGTTTTTATAGGCCGTATGTTGGGTATATGGAGAGATATTTGCACAGGATTTAACTTGCACTTCTTGTTGTTTTGATGATCTTGTTTGTTTCAGAGGTCGTTCAACTGGCACGTGTTGTTTGATGAAGTTTAGCAGGTGCTCACTCAAATTTTAACTTGCACGTATTTTGTTTACGTCTTATTTGTTCAAGTCAGTTTGCCTCTATATGGCACGTTTGATACAAACCTTGATGAGATGGATTTAAGGAAGCAAAGGAGCAAAAGCATAAACATGTTAGGGAATCATTGGGCAAACGAAAAAAAACTTCTGTTCACTTAACGCATAAAAATTTCAGAATGAAGACGTAATTTTTTTTTAATATATCCAAAGTCTGTAAAAACGTGTTCGAAATTCCTTGTAAATTCCGCTTTTAAACATTGTTTTGTTTTCCAAAATATATTTCTATTTTTTTATTATTTATTTATCAAACAGGAATATAAATAATATATACACTATTTCAGGGTATTGGTTACATTTAGGCAAATTTTTTTCTTACCCAATAGTTTTTACAATAATTTATGACACTTTGTAGATAAGAGCAATACCTAATAGGAAAGATATATTGTATATATACGAGTATGTATTAGAACAGTTATAAAGAAATAGCATAAGAATAATATTTGTATAGCCGTACATAACCTGCCTCGCTAAGCGAACCTGTATTGAGGCAGAATTCTTAGCAAACTATTTCACACATTTTGTATGGTTTACTTTAAAATATAGCATATATTTAGTAATATCTTATTTTAATTTACCAGAATTGCTTTCATACATACAATACTATACAATATAACACAAAAAGGTTCTACACAGTACTACAGTAACTGTCCACGCTTAAGAAAATGAATACTTTTGAATTTGAACTCTCGATTTCGAGTCCAGAGCCAAGAAGCATACCGCTCGAAGTTCTTGAATTTAATTTATGTTTATGACAATCAATAAACAAGATTTAGTATGCATTCCATTTGAAGTAGAATTAAGCTAACGCTTTTAAGAAAATTATCACGATCAGTTTTGATATCTTTGCTTTTCGATGATTTCAAATTCTAAAACAGTGTTTGCCATTTTCATCAGATAATAAAACCATTTTGATAAACTGATTTATTACCTCTGAAATTACATTATTGAGTTAGATAACAAAGGTTCTCTTTATATGCGCTCATATTTCATTTTTATTGTTATATTGCAGTAAACTTACTGATTATCAGGAGCAAGAATAACAGAAGTGTGACTAAGTGCGAGGAGATGCATGAATGAAGCAATGGGTGTGGTCAAGACAGAGTTGTATGGGGGTTTATCTTCTCGGACTATCCCCTGTGGAAAATGTGATAGATAGTTATGTAGTCAGTTTACTTATTTCTATTATATATTTTCTGTATCTATTGTAAAGCAGATGGAGTACTGCACCATCCCCAATTCCTTACTGAAAAAGAACCTCTTCATGAAATACATCACGTTTTTTAAAATTATTTTATATATCGGTATGACTTCGTTTTTTTAAGTATTATATTTTACCAAAAAATATGTTTAATAGAAAAACAACATGAGTTAGATAGTGCCCTTGTTCTTCCATATCGTAAGTACCAACATGATTTCTTGATAATTTGATTATCCAGTAAAATTGCATCCCACCATAAGACACAATATCAAACACAGCAACCATAAAACAGATTAATTGTTTCATTGATCGCACAGGCAATTACTCTGACTCTCTGGGAGCGAGGTTCATCGGATTATCTATAATTAACCCTCACAGCGGTAAAGCAGACCTCCTCTCGCGATGGCCCGAGAAACGGTGATAAATCAAAAATTAATTGCTCCTATTTTAATTTCATCTGCTTGTACCAGACGTAGTATGGAAGATGATGTTGAAGTAATAAAAATCTATTTTTAGCGAGTATTTTAAATAGTTTCCTGGGACATTAACTCCTCTTTTTTTCAAACCAGATAAGCTACTTTAGCTTTAATTGTACCAGTTATACAGCGTTGAATTCATTAAAAAAATAACATATATCCTTACCTTAATTCATAAGTCCATTTTTTCGAAAATTCAGATTTGAATTACACTTTTTACATTTTTTTTAAATACATATTACTACGAAAACCTTATATCTCTATGACAAGTATAAGTTGGAAAAATCAATAATAACAAATAAAAAAAAACATATTCATAAAAGCGTTTACTTTGTGGCTTGCCATAATTATAATATTAATGCATAAATTTGTTTTGAACCACTTCAATTTAATAAAATTATCTCGACTGGTTAAGTACCCTTCCTTCAGCAGGAATATATTAAAACTAAACTACGATAAAAAATAATGATATGCATACATTAATATTTAGGTGTTGAAGTGGAAGCCGACCAAACGGGATTTTCTGGATGAACAAAGCGATTCACTGGAAAAATATCTAAAAGAAGACCATATGATAAATTTACTTGGTTTTTCAATACGCTACATATATTATTTAGAGATTTTTTTAATGTCCAGTGCTTCTAAATTTTAACTCCGGTATCTCTATGAAAAACTCTGAAAAATCATTGTTATTTAAACATCTCAAATATTCCGTGATTCTTATATTTTCATTGCGATACGTCTTTCCTGTATAGAACGAAGTACAGTCATTGCTTACGTCTTTGGCTTATAGCTAGTGACTTAAAACTAAAAATTATAGCTAGTGACTTACAATTTATAATTACGTAGATATAACTAGAATATAAATCAAACACATATATAAAACAAATACATATTCAAAACTAATACATATTTATGACCAAGTGCATATTTTATACACAATAGTTGGGGCAGCATAGCTTCACTTTCTATGTATTTGCGAAGCATAACTTTGATCTTCAATTGAATCTTAGAATTCTTCGTACTTTAATAAAAGTAGTTTAAAATTGTGCTAAAAAAAATCTTATAACAAAAAAAACGTATTGCATAAATCTATTATGTACGTAAAGTAAGTTCCAAAGGATATCAGAAAATTTTAAAATTCAAGCTAGTTATAAAAATGAACAGTTTTTTGTTTCTCCTGTAAATTTTCGAAACGTACTGAGATAATTTACTAATTAAGGTGACGATATTTCATGAATAGGTATCGCAACTTGTGTTGGGTTTAACTCAGTACTCGCACCGATGTGTTGCGTTCATTCACCATTTTCAAAGTTCTTATTCAAAAAAGAAAAATCAAAGGACAATAAAAAAATGTATTTTTTAACTCATGAAAGGAACACACCCTAAATTTTGTCGAAAAACTGTTACTATTAAAATATTTTAATTGGATAAACGTATTATGCACCTGTTGTCCTTTTCTCGCTAATGACAATAAGTAGGCGTAAGCAAGATAAAAGGCTGTCGGAAGTGTACACATATGCACCAATACCCACAGTCATAAGTATGAGTTGATTTGCTCGAACTATAATTGGGCGACATATAATAAGAACCTTAATTCTACCAACTGGAATGTCGCTTATAATAATAATAATAACAAAGCATTTATGTAGCGCAGTTTTGTGTTATTTCACTTCAAGTGCGCTTTGCCATAAATAAACTTAAAAAAAAAAGATTAAATAACTTCATTAAGTGGTATTCCTACAGTGCTCCTTTTACATTATATTTATACATTCTTAACATATTACAAACATTCATGCTTATTCTTAATATTATTCCTACAGTACTCCTTAGGTGCATATTCATCTAATAAAATTACAAAATATTATACAGTATATAAACGGCGATAGAAAAATAATACATTCAGAATAATACTGCAATGGAATATCAGGCGATACTAATGCAGCAAATGAGTTTAAAACCTTCTTCCCGGCAGAATCAGAAGAAAATATTGAAGATGACAATGAAACGCAGACCCAGTAACTGGACCACAATAAGACATGCGATGACCAATCCATAATCAAACCTTCGCAAATCCATAGCTGCGCAAGAAAATGTCTTTTGGAAAATCCCCTGGACACGACGGTCTGACTAGCAAACACCTGCGAAATGAAGGTCAAAACATTCCCATCGTACTAGGTATGTTGTTCACAGACATAAAAATACATACCTGTACCTATGACCAAAACCATACTTATACTAATTCTAAAATCAAATGCACTAAACTCAACAATCCTAAGCAATAAATTATGCCGATATCACTGGCAACAATTATAGCAAGTATATTTGAGGGGGCATTACTAAACACAATAGAACCCTGCCTGAAAACTAAGAAAAACTCATGCTTTAAATCCTCCACATCCACTGAAATGGCGATATTTTATGTAAAACAAACAATCGAATACTACCTTCTTAGAGAAGCACGTATGCTTTCTTGATCTCATCAAACATTTTGATGGAGTTTTTCACAAAAAGCTGTGGGAAAAAACTTTCACTCCTAAAAGCCAACACTATGCCTACTATGACACAAGCAGCAAGAAAAAGTTCTACGTAGGCAGCAACCTATCAAAGCCATGTCCCCGAATGACCTCAGTAGCTGAACGCGACAAAGTTAGATTGCTTTATCGGAGGAATTAGCACAAACAATATTTCCTATGCTGACGACATGGTCCTACTGGCGCCATCTCTAAACGGGATTAGGAGCTATTATGTGAACAGTACGCCGAATCTTATGATACGTTATGTAATGAAGCAAAGTCCGTAGTGATGGTCTGTGGCTGTAAAAAAGCCCATCGATCATACATCCAACACAACTGCACAACAAAACACTGCAAGTTGTATACAAAGTGAAAGACCTAGGTCATATCATCACCGCGGATCTCAAAGATGGACCCGACAAAGATGGAAAGATAAGCCATCAACATACGAGCAGGTATACTAACGAGGAGCTTCTATAGATACACCAGCCAGAAGAGAAAATCAATGCATAATGTACCAACCATTACACGGCAGAACTGTGTATTCACTATACTCAAGCATAGTGGAATATCATAAGAAACCAATAGAAAAAAAAAAAATTAAAAATAACGGCATCGACGTTTTTGAACTGTTTTGATGTTTTTGACGTTTTTTTGACGTTTCTTAACCACCTAGGCCGATTTGGGGCTTAATTTTGTAGCATTGGACAATTTTTCAGGGTATGTCTCTATAAATTCACGGTAATTCAGAATATGTCACCGTTATTTACCGTTATTCACCGATATTCACCGTAATTCACCGTAATTCATGGTAATTCACCATAATTCACGGTAATTCCTCGTAATTTACAGTAAATCGTCTTCATTTAGAGAAATTCCCCATAATTAACCGTAATTGACCGTAATTCACGGTAAATCACCATAATTTACGGTAATTCACCATAAATTTTCAGAGGTGTCCGTAATTCATCATAATTATTATAACGACAATTGTTTCGGCTATCGAGGTATTGCAGTCCCAGCGAAATGTTCACATCATGCAGAGTAAACTGCTTTTATGCTACAATGGTAAATTTTGTGTAATTTATTTTTTTCTGTTTCACAATTAATTAATTAAAAATAATATATGGTATATTTGGGCGCGTTCCAGAGTGGAATATACTCTCAGTATCGCCTTGGTGAAAGACCACCATTCAGAATTTCAACGTTGCTTGAAATGGCCTTTAGTCGTGTTTGGTGACCAGATATGAATCTCCAGGTATTTCCCCACCTTCCTCTTCCCCTTCTCCTTCCCCTCCCCAATACCTCCAGCCTCACAACATTCCCCAATTGAAGATGCCATAGTCTCACTGGCTCCAGACGGTTGGGAGCAGTTGGGACTCTTGTACGGTATTATATATGAAAAAAAATCTAACTCCCGATGCAAGCTACTAAATTCCCGAAATATTATAATAAAAGCCGCAATCGGGTAGATAAACGCCCCATTACAAAAAAATGCATTTTCCAAAATCCTCCATAAGAGAAACCTACTATGTATTAATTTTTGTTTGTTTTAATTTTTTTTTCTTATCAAATGCATTACATGATATCTATTTATTTTCTTTGTAATTATAAGTACTGTTTTTTTTGTAATTTCGAGAACATTCAACGTTTATTTTTTTTGTATCTCTCTCCCGGTGGTCATATGAACTTATTGTGGAAATAGTATACTCGTATAAGTGCAGGACAGTTCGTTGCAATAATTTACCAATTTATTTTTTGCGCAACAGGAAGTCAACGTAGTTTTAATCGTTTCTCTGGTTGTAGACCGAAAGGTCATATAGACAGAAAAAATACGAAAAACCGGTCTATAAATATATTTCCAATAAAACGGAAGAATGACGAAGTTTTCCGTGACGGGCAAATTATTTCGAGGATTAGAACAAACATTGCATCAATCATTTGAGCCGTTCTAATACCAGCATTTCAAAAGTATACAAGATAGTAGATTTCACGCATCAACTATACGTATCAAGGATCACGGGAATTCTATCTACAAATTACTTCGTCGGGGTCATCCATCATTCATAAAAATAACATGTAATGTATTTTGGCTTCGTAGGTCGGATCAAGTGGGATGAATTGAAACAAGAAATCTGGGTTGATGATGCCATTGGTACATAATTTCCTTTTCTGACGTTTAAAGGTTTCCTATATCATTATTATGAAGAAATGGATTTTCGGCCAAACGATAGCTATTGATAATCTTTTCTTACTCCCAGTTGTCATCAAAAAGTAAACTGTTATTGATAGAAATTAAATTAAGACAATACGATTTTATTATTTTGTTTGTCATGTGAAACAATGTAACGAAATTATGGAACATTTTCTTCAAATGTAGTCATTTTTGCCAAGCATAGTTTTTGCGGGTTGTTTTCATAAAAATAAAAACTATTTTTATTCATTTTATTTATATATTTGTCAGGAATTCTAAAATGGTTTTGACCTAGATATAATGTACAATGTTTAGAAACCTTACATAAGCCAAAAATGACACACACTTCGAAAGCTTTTTTCCCAGTCATGTTAATTCTTTTTGCCATTGGTTTTACAATTATTGAATACTAATCCGGTCAGTCAGTGGCTGGGTTGGCATCGCGTTTGGGTCTCACCCAGGCGTCGTGAGTTCAATTCCTCGGCTGGCTAAGTCCTCCATTACGACATAAGCAACATCTTCCGCTTACTGTGATGGTAATAAAATATTTTCAAATATTATCAGATTATTTGTAACCTGGGAATATTTGTCGAAAAGAAAAAAGAAATAATTGTATATCATAGTGACAATGCTCAAAATGTAAATTGGAGAAATTAGAAAATATTATATTACACTGATATCTTTAAAGAGAACTTACATAATCCACGAAAATCTGAAGAACAATAAATTCAATCATCGCTAACAGCTCAAAAAACTCAAAAAATAAAATTTATACTATTACCATTAATAACGTAGAGATAAACGACCCAAAGCAGATATGTACAGCGGTTAATGTTTTTTTTATTTTTTTTTTTATATCATTTGGTTAAAATTTACCTGCAAATATCCCCATCTTATCCAGATAACTTAAATACAATATATACAGAACTAAAGGCATTACAATTCCTCTACATGGTTAATACAAACAAACTAGAAGTTTTTAAAATTATCTCGAAACTAAAAACTAGAGCATCGCCGATTATGTGACAACTGGATTATTCAATTTCTGTAAAGAAAAATCATTGAAGAGTAGACTTTTTCCGGATAAATTAAAGCTAGCAAAAATCATTCTATTCCTCAAATACAACTGTAAAAAAATCCCTCCAATTATTCAATACTCCCAGTCTTCTCCAAAGTATTTGAATACGTAATTAAAGATCGACATCTTACATCCAATAACATTCTCATGCCCTAACAATATGGGTTCGGAAAATTTTCCAGCAAACAATCCAGCAAAGGCAACAATCTAAAACTTTTCTATAATTATCTTACAAGTAGGTTCTGTTCGATTTTTATTGAAAAAAAAAAACGAATGACGTTAGAATGATAACATGTGATATGCCACAGGGCTCCATTCTCGGGTCATTATTATCTTTGATCTACATTAATGATACAGAAAAATAAGGAATAATGGGTACATTTCAACTCTATGCGGATGACAGAATAATATTCTATTATATTACTAATATAAACGACAAGAAAGGGAATTTTGGCTCATTTGGCATATTGGCGGAGAATGAATAAACTTAATTTTATCATTAAAATACACCTTATATGCTATTCAGAAACAAGAGGGGGCAAACCTTTGACATCTCTCTAGAACCAAACAAATTTGAAAAAGCTGACGTCGCGAAGTGTTCGGGCTTTCTGATTGACCCTGAGATGCCCCCCCCCACTGACCTTTAAAGATGTGATGGCCCGTCCCTTCCTTCGTTTATGATTTAATTTAGCAATAGACTTCCGTTCGCGCCACCGATTTAAGATGACTCCTCTACTGCTGCCTTAAATTTTCCTAACTAATGTGATCGGAAAACTCTTTGTAGTTTTCCTTTCAATTTGAGGTTTTTCTCCTCCTTGGCCAGCGTGTAACGTCTAGCCCTATGCTAACATTCGAGTGTTTCCGATTTTCATGATTTTTGCGGAAAATTACGCACTAGAATGTGGTCAATTTGCCAAGCTTTTCGCGAGTCTACGTTGTGTTGTTTTTTGTTTCAGACTATTGGAAAAACAAGGCCTTATTTGTGGTAACCCCTATTCTTTGTAGCGTAGGCAGACTCTCGCATACCATTGACAGAATTCACATTCCTAACATTACTCCTATCTTAGACTTTAATGTTCTGAACTCTCTATTATTATCCTACTATGCAATCTACGTTAATTTCCTATAGGAAGACTAGCATTTTCCTAACTTTACGCCTAAATTTTCTTTTTTTTTTTTCTATCGTGAGTTTTAATGGGAAAACTTAGCTTCAGGGCTATACTAATTGCACTATTCCTGATCTATATAATACGACGTAGTTTCAATTTTAAATTTGGTATACATGAATGTAATGATCACAGTATTATCGTCTTTCCTCATCGTACTAAGTGTTATTCTACATGGATTAGTTTCAATGAATTTCATGGTTAAAAGGTACAGTTTTACTTGTTTTGGCGCCATCTCCATCCTCTCCTAAATTTGGGAAAATTACACGATTAGGTTTTAGTTTACACAGCTTTTGTTATGACGAGAGATCGAATACGGTTTGTTTTGCTGCAATTCGGCTCCAGACCAACCCCTAAAGTACTCGGATGGCCACGTTTCCGGTTGGTAACCCTCTCCTCACAGACGCACAGCCCGACCAAACGGTATACGTAACTTCTTCTTTTAGTTCGTTGCGCTATTGGTCATCCCCTGTACCGCGACGGAAAGAGCACCTTCCTTATCCATGGGTCCAAGACCCTCCGAATTCCCGTCCTCCAGACAGTTACATTTAAAGGAGATCAAACCGGTTCCGTCCCCTCGTCAAACAACATTAGATACTTGCGAATTTTTGCAAAGTCCGGGTTGAAAGGCCGTCCTCCGCGTCAAAAGTTCAGAGATAACCACGCTTAAATCAGCAATTATTTCTGCCCAATCGATAGGTACAAATTATAAATATATGTAAATATACGAGTTTTTATAATCCACAATACTCCAGTTTTCCCAGAAAATTGTGGATCTGACATCTCCAACACAGGTCGTGAATCTGTGCCAGATATTCAGATATACTACATATTAACATACATAAAAGTGATAATACAATATACATAATATACTACTTTTTGGTTTGGTTGACAGGTTGGTTTAATGAGACCCTGCTATCTCATGTAGTTTGAATTTAACTGTAGATTGATTTTTTTTTTGAGGAAAGGTAGGACTCCAAAAAGCCCAAAATTTGCAAGGCCTGAACCTTGAAAACCTAAGTCAAAGATAAAATTAATTTTATAATATAACTTGGGAACGTATTGTCGACGAATGATTATGCTTATTTTGACATTTCTAATAATGTGGGTTTTTGTTTGTTCTGTTGAATTCATCAATATGTTCGAACGGGTGTGGAGCGCCTTTGAATTGAATCTTTCCATGAAAATGGCGCTATAAAAATATGTATGTACGCAAACTACAAATACGTGATTTCTAAAAGATGAGAGTTCATCGCAAAAGATGATAGTTATTTTTCAATTAAATGTCGACGTTTGTTAAGGTACTTATTCTTCGTAATATGTACTGAAATTCGAATATATATATATACATACTTATACGTATCTACATACTTCGATAAAAGGAGGGTGTGGTTTGGAATGTTGACCTAGTTTTAATAACAGTCGAGGATGTGTGTCATTGAGATATGCGACAGTTATTAAGTGTCAGAGACCCCCGTCAGGAAGCATAACAATTAGATACTTGGTTTGTTTTAGAATGATAACGATCTTTGAATTAATAAAAATCGTTTGGAATGTTGATAATATTAGTAACGTTAGTTTTCGAATTTATATGTTAGGAAAACATATATATTAATAAAATAAATTGTTTTTATAGGAGATATACATAAATATAATAATTGGTTTTATATATATACATATTAAACATTGTATATAAATAAACATAAAATAAATAACGGCCATATAGATTTGATAGATACATTATACGCTTTATACATACATATATACCCATACACACACATACATACTCTTAGTAAAGGCCAAGCCTTTAGCCGAAGTTATTTCACTACACAGTGAAATACCTATAAAGGATGTTCTGAAGTTGTTGACTATGAATTAACTCGATAAAGACAATCATACAGGTAGGTATCTACCGGAAATTATTATAAATACCTAAATGTATTTATGTAAAAAATAGGTATTTTTGAATATTTAAAAGTCAAGTACTGGTATTGAGTGAGACAATTGAATTATCTTTAGTACTCGTTTAATTATAATTCAATGCGAAAGGAAAGGCTTATCGTAAAATATCTTATGAAGGTAGATGTACCCGCTGGGTATCATAAAATGTACTTAAACACAAATATTTGATTGGAACGGCTTTGATCAAGTGTACAAAACATTCATTCATGATAGATAACGGTCGTATAGTATTGACCTATATATTAAACATTAAATATAATCATATATATATATACATATATACATGTACTTATACATCATTAGAAATACAATTCATGTCACCGTCCTCTCCTTCCCGGGAACCTGAAAACTTGAATATTAAATTAAATGACTCACCTGAACTCCGACAGTTTCATAATTTTTCCAGACGGGTTATACACGCCAATTATGAAGATTCGGAAAATATTGAACTTCCCTGCCTGGTATGATTAATCTAATTTAGAAATATTTACTTAATACAATCTAGTGTTTCCTAATTTTCAATTCGTGATCTACCGATTTGTACTATTTCTTCAAATTTAATGATCTCTCAATCCGAATTTTGAATTTGAATATCTTTCGTTATAAATATTTTGTCTATTTAACTTTTTTGATTGCTTTTGAACTCACGTAATTCTCTCTACAAACTATTAATTAAATCCGTAAACCGAACGCTTGGTAATATTTTAGAGCTTTATTATTTTTTTTTTGACGAAATTAGTCCCACTCTAGGTATAAAAAATGAATTATATGAAACTAAGACTCAGCTGTTTTTAAACTTTCACTAAATTATTTTAAACGCAATTATATTTAATTCCTGTCACAACTCGCAATAAATTCAGTTCAACACAAAATATGAATTAAATCACATTTCATTTAAACAATTTTAATTAATTCACAGAAGCAATTTTTAAAAATCTTTAAACAAATAACTTTATTAATTTTAGAAATTTTCAATATTTATTAAATTATTATTATTATCACATTGCGCTAACAGTTTTGAGAAAATTAAATCAAATATATTGTTATCAACTTTAATTGCAACTTTTAGAATCTTCAACGTAATTTAAGTATTATTAATTTTTAGGAAATTTCACTATTTATGAAACTATTATTGAATTAGATCAACAAGAGAATTTATTTTAACACTTTATTTAATTGTAGGATGTCAAATCTAATGAAACTTTCGAAGTCCAGAAAACACTTCTTAATCACTCCGCACGCAATTGACGACGTATCAACTCGAGACGAACTGTCTTTAAGAAAATTTTAATATTAATTTGAACACAAACATTTTATTCACTGGGTCACTCTTTTTTATATCACTTCACTTAAGTATAGTGATCTTTAGAAAACTTCGATTCAAACACTTTATTTATAAACACTTTCGCTTATTATAATTTCACTTAAAACCACCAATTTTAATTAATTCACAGAAGTAATTTTTAGTATCAACTTAAGTATAATGAATTTTAGAAAACTTCAATATTTATCAAACTATAATTGAATTAATTCAACAACTATTTAAAAGAATTTATTTAAAACTTTATTTAATTGTAAGAAACAAATCAAATGAAACTTCCTAAGTCCAAAAACAAAACAATTACTTAAAATCGGTCAGCACGTAATTAAATATTTCCTCGCCCGACGTATTCCGCGACTAACTCCTAACGTTATTGGATTTTCAAATGTTAGGAAACGGGTTAATGTACTTGTTAGTAAATTAATAAAAACTTACCCTACTTCTTAGTGCATATCCAAATTTTTTTGTTTAATTTCACACACAAAACCCGCAAAACAACTACTACTATCACGTATTTTTATGCATGCAAAAACCCATGCAATTTCTAGTACAGACTCCTTCATAAAAACACCACTACATTCGCTTCCGTCTTCTAAAAACCCAACTACCCTATCTCTGCCTATCTAAGACCGACTATATCACTCGCATTCTCAAATCAAAAACAACCACCCTCTCTGACTGTCTAAAACTCACTATCCCCCTCCTCCGAATCGACTACGTACCTTCTCCCCAACTCTCCAAAAAAAACCGACTATCTTCCCGTTATTCGTCGCACAGGTCCGTACTAGGTATCCTTCGCCAACTTAAACAAATTTATAATTCTTTTAAATTATCTCCTATAAACCAACTATTCTGAGTAAGATATTTACTTACTGTTTGATCCCACTATCGAACCAAAATAGGTACCGTTCCTGCTAGTATCACGGTACATTTGGCACTCACGCGTGCCAAATGTACCCATTGCTTGGTTTAGAAATTCGCTCAGGCAACAATAATAACAATAACAAATGGGCCACTTCCACCATATATACCCTATCACTTAGACTATATCTAATAATTTACATATTAGTTTTATTACTAATGGCTTACAGCTTAGAAATTTCCTAATTCTGGCTTATAATTAGTGATTTACATCTAAGAGTTATATAGATAACGACAACTTGGACCTGCAGCTAGTGACTTAAACCTAGGTAAGCTCAATTTCATAATCGAAGTCATCAAGACTATACCTATCTCCTATTCCATTCCTCACAAAACCGTAAATCTGAATGCAGAATAAAAGGCAGCTTCCCAGTTGCGCTGGACACAGAATCGCATTCAAGATCGAACTACTTACTCATATAAGTTTTTATTTATTTCCTCGCATACAAAATATTAACAAAACAGGCACACTGGTCTCTCAATGCGCATCTGGATATATTATTCATAACAATTTCATCACTAACTTGATAATTTATTATCTTCAGTCCTGAGGAGAGGTAGAATGTCCCAACTCATTTCTAAAATCAATAATTAATTCCTGTTTCTTAGAGATGTCACATTATTTAATTCTTCAACGTGCCTCGGTAACTTCATTATTTCAACACCTTGCTTTAAACGTTGGTACCTAATTTATCACCCTCCCATAAAAGAAGAATTCTCGCCTTCATACCATCATAACTTTGATAATTTACTACCTGCAGTAGGGTGGTCCAAAATTTTTTTTTTATTATTTTTCATCTGACCGCTCCGTGAATTTGTTACATGTATTCATAGTAATAACATAGTAAAATTTCAGCGAGATGGCTCAAGTAAAAAGGGGTGCTCAATCGAGTGTTGTTTTTGAAATTTTTGTGTAAAATGCTTAATTTGTACTTTTTAATATATTATAATAAAACTAATATAAAACTTTTTTCCACTTAATTTTATTTGACTGTAACCAGGTTCAGCCTGTCAAGACCATCTTCAGGCTTATATACACAAATATGGGGAGGGTAAGAGGGGTGGTCTACAAGGATTTTATTCGAATATGTGGGTTTTCTTACAATTGTTACTAAGTGGTCTTTGGCTGTCTAATTTCTAATTATTTTGGTTTTTTCCAGTAGGCATAATTACCTCGGGCTTGTAGCTTTACTTCAATATTGTTTGGGAAAAACCTTACAAGGATCATGCATTATTAATGACCTAATTTTTAGTGTTGTCAAATTGTTATTATATTTATGGTGATATAATTATTCCAGGTCATTAATAATGCATATTACTTTTAAGGTTTTTCCCAAATATTATTGAATTAAGGCCACAAGTCCGAGGTAATTAAGCCTACTGGAAAAAACCAAAATAATTAGAAATTAGACAGCCAAAAACCACTTAGTAACAATTGTAATAAAACCCATATATTCGAATAAAATCATTGTAGACCACCCCCCTACCCTATATTTGTGTATATAAACCGTGAGTTATGAAAAATTATTATCAGTCTGAATATGGCAGTGTGCTAAACTATTAAATAAATATTAAAATAAAGTACTGAAGAGTTTTATAGACAAATTTAAACACTTATTTCGTAGACTGTGAAGTGAATCAGTGTGATAAAATGTGTTCATCTACTCGAAAAAAGACAAAGTTTTTCTACTTGGGGTTCGAGATATTGAGCCATTGATTAGGTTTAATCAACTTCCTACTCTTCGGCAAGTTTTAATCCGTTTTCACCACATATTAAATGAATCAAAAAATGTGAAAGACTCCGCGCATATACTTATTCCAGAACTTATAAAAGTATGGAGTAAATCTAGTATTCCGACCGGAAAACAAAATCATTGCATTGAAAAACTGATTAAGTTTCATAAGAACTGGTTGATATTGAAGAAAAATCGAGGAAGAAATTCTGAAGCACAAAGAAAAAGAGAGTATTTGTTTACAAAAGAACTAGCCAAATTTTTGATATTGCTCATGGAAGCGCTTTGAATTTGATCAAAATTGCGGAAGACAGAGCGTTTCTCATCGATCAAAGAGGAGAACGTAAGATGATAATGACCTCAATCGACAAGAAACTAGAAAAGGTCAAAGAACGCTCTCTGAAACGGAAACAAAGATCTGAAGAATTGAGAGAAATGGTTGAAATCAAGGACTCTTTCTTGCAATTACCTCCTGAGACTTAGAATGACAATGTTGATTACCTTCAAGGCAAAAGCTGCGTCACAAATTTGCGTGTTGTTAATGATACAGCGGAGAGAGGAGTTAAACTGTTTGAAGATTACAACACGTTACTCACTAAGACTGAGGAAGAAAAGCAATTTTTACTTCACATCGTTGAACAAAACAGAAAAATCGTTTCCACTGAAACATCCAAAAAGGAGTTAACAAACATAGTTTTGAAAGATTGCGACTAATATTATGTTAAGTATTACTTTGTTACAAAATTTTATTCATATTTAAATAATTTGTATACTTATTTGATTAAAATACTTGTAATATTAATAAACCTTAAATTACGTGTTTTATTTAAAATCCTGAAATTTTGTCAAAAACTTATAATTCGATGAGCACCCCCTTGTATATAAGATAAGGGGCTGAAATTTTTAACACATCATAGGAATGGTAGGTGTAACAAATCAAGGGTACGGCTACACCTATATTTGATTATTTTTTTTTTACTATATAGGCCTGGACCACCTTAACCTGCAGCCTAGGGTAGAGTGTCACTATTATCCATCCAAAACCCTTGAGATTCTCTAACATTATGTCTTAGCCCGAAACAAACCGCGTCCATCTTTCAACGCGTCGCAGATTCATTTTAACTCTCCGATTACAGTGGCGTCTCCAAGACTTATACTCGGGTCGTTGAAAAATCCTTATTTAATTTGTTTTAGGTATTTTAGGTGAGGCACTAGTTTGCGGTTTCGAACCATAGCAACTAGTTAATTTTTAACATCAACTACACCGTGTTGATTCTATTTAGTATGTCAATTAATATGCTTGTAAATCATTATATTTACCCAAAATGGTAATCTAGACAATGTTTCTATCTGCTTCCCCCTTTCCAAATACGTAATTCACGCCGAAATTGCACAACTCTCCATTCCATTCAACGATTATTTCGGATATTTTTCCATCGCCGAGTTTATGCCACCCGCCGTCACTGGAATATTTCTGGGTACTTAACCTTGTAACCCAGTCTGTAACATTCACATGTATTCTTTTCAAGTGTTCGTTTTTGTATAATCCCGTTATCGTCGCTTTCGATATGTTTGTTTAGGATTCACAAGTCACAAGTCATAATTCATTATTAAGGAATGTTTTTACAATAAATTCTCCTTCTATGAGTTCTATGAAGCTCTGGTACTTTCCTTTCAGCCACCTCGAAATCGTTCTAAGATGTGCAACGCTCCCTTATCCTTCGAGACTCTAAATTTACATGAATTATTTTAAAGTATAAAAAAAAAAGATTTTCCTGCTAAGACTCGAATTCATCACAACCCATGGCTTAAATAGAAACACCATGTTCACTATATAAAATCAAAAATTTCTCCGGTGACCGGTATACCATAATTTATAGATTACGTGGATTGCTTACCACCTTCTACACTCTAATCATTGTACTATGCTATGATTCATTTCCACGTGATCTATCTTTCGTGGATTATCTGTGGTTTCGCTACCAATAAAATAATATCTGAGCTACAGATAATTGATAACAGGGCCCTCCGTAACATTTTTGGCTTGCTATGAGATACACCAGTTAAAGACATTTACCGTCACGCACTAGTATTAGGTACTGTTTAAGACTATTCCTAGCCATGAGATAACAAACACTATATTAAATATGATTCAAAGCCACACTCACACAAATATAAAACTTAACTATAATCACGATATTCACTAACATAATACACGACAACACCACAAACTACACATATCAAAAATACACTCCCTACAAATTAAAATACATTACCTACACCTTACACCAGGTATAACAAGTTGCCCAAGGAATTGAGACATATTTGCGCTTCGAAAAAATATTAGGAAAACTAATTATTATAGGTACCAACTCTGTTCTGATAGCAGTCTTTAAGATTTGTAGATTCTGATGTAGGTATACTTTTTTCTCTATGTAATTTTATCGTATATGTTTTGAGCCTGTACATTTACTTATGTTATTTTTCTATTGTTTAAATATATTTTTGTTTTTATATTTTCAAATACATATTTACTGTGAAAACTCTGGCAATAATGAACAGTCCCATAATGAGTTAAATTGCTAACTCGTGGGAGTGCAATATTGTTGTATATCTTTAAAAATAAAAATAAAATGGAAAAAGAGTTTTTTTGTTGTTGATTTTACTCAAATATCTTCCTACCTACTTTTTTTAAAAGAATACAAATATTTTTCTACGCTAGGCCTTAAAACTTCACATTTGATCTAACTGTATTTGTTTTTTTAATAAGATTACTTTGGCAGTTTTCAACAAACCAATTAGAACTGAAGTTAAAATTTTAGATCATTTGAAAAAATGGAATCCGTTCAATATCCGTTTTATGTTGATTTGCGTTTCATCGATAATAACATTATTATTTCGTAAGAATCACTCCAGTGAAATAAAAAAGGGGAACTTTTCGTGAACAATTTGATAAATCGTCTTATATTTTGTGTTATTTTATATTTTCAAGAGTTAGTGCTGTTCTTCCAAGTAGTTCATATAGTAAATTTTCTGTTTTTTACACTAAAGGTTTCATTAGTTTTTCGTATTAATTTAAGTTTTAATTGGCACTTCAAAAATGTTTCTGCAAGTTTATCAAAAGTAACTTAAAACAAAAAAAGTAACACTAATTAATTAACTTTCACATGAAGCGATCACCTTGTAGTTAGTAATAATTTTAATTAGAATACTATTTTTTTAACACCACTCTATTTGAATACATAAAACCAACTAGTTTCGATTCGTCCTTAACCTTCATCAGGTTAGTATAAATAATGAATGTTTTTTATGAGGGTTGTTTTTTTCTAGCGAAAGGCAATTTTACAGCAAATACTTGATTTTAGGTAAGTTTGGTTTGTCATTTCTCCATGAATTTCGCCAAAACAACACTTGCAAATTGTGTAAATTTATTTAGAAAATCGTAGTTCAGTTCGCGACACATACACATGGATCGTTTTCGCACCAGGCATACTCTAATTGAAAATACGCATCCGTAAAGACGTCGAACAGTGCGAACTGAAGAAGTTTTTCTTCTGTGGAGCGTAGTATTGAGGAGGACCCGAATGAGTCGATTCGCTATCGTGCACAGCAATTAGAGATATGTCCATCCACCTTATGGAAGATTTTGCGGAAATAAGTTAAAAGATTTTACGAGCTTACAAGATCCAGCTTGTGCAAGAATTGAAGCCGTACGTTCGGTAAATGGGCCGAAAATGAGATTGCTCTTTATCCTCATTTTCACCACAAATTTTTGTTTAGCGAAGTTGCTTATTTTTGGTTGAATGACTACGACAATAAGCAAAATTACCGCATTAAGAGTGAAAAAAAGTCATTCGTTCCATCTACAAAACGTCACTGGTTGGTGGCTTTGTGGGCTGGTAGAATAATTGATCCATATTTCTTCTATATTGATGACGGCAGAACGTTACAGTCACTAGAGAGCGCTAAAGATCCATGATTACTGACTTTTTCGTTCCCCAATTGAATGGAATTAGTGTAAATGAGCTTTGGTTTCAACAAGACGGCGCAACATGCCAACAGCGCCAGTCACAATCAATTTATTGAAAGAAACATTCGATGAGCGCGTAATTACGCGTAATGGTAGGTCCGATTGGTGTGATTGGCCTCCGAGATCTTGTAATTTTATACCTTTGGATTATTTGTTTGTGGGAATATGTGAAATTGCTGGTCTACGCCAAAAAACCAAAGACTATTGACAACTCTTAAGCCAACATTAGCCGCGTTATTGCTGATATACGACCCGAAAATTGGACTTCCAGATTGCGCTCTATTCAAGCCAGGTGCAGGGCCCACATGCTTGAAGTCAGATTTAAGCACTAATGGCATATATAAATTTTAAACATAAACAAAAATTAATTAATGTAGGAAAGTTATTAATCAAAAATGGTATAATAACATTATATTATATTAGAAAGTAAAAAAGAAATTTTAATATTATGATATTATAAATTTCAAAATTTTAATATAATTAATTAACAGAGTACATTTTTCATTATTTTATTAATAATGACCCCACAAAGTTACCAATCGCTTGAATAAATTATTTTTTATTCTATTTAGTTTTTTTTTTGGTTTTTGTCATTTTTCAAAAAACGTATAACGAGAAAGGAGGAAGTGAAATAACCACATATCAAAGTCTTGCAATTTGCTCCATCATAGTACATAATATAATGGTGGAAGAATTTTTTTTCTCTCTCAGCTCTCAATCCAGTGGGAGACGAGAAAAAGCAAGCGGCCGCCTATCTCACTCGCATATCTCCTCACCGCATAATCTTATCTCTCGCATAATTTAGATCAGTTTACTGTGGAAGGTAGGAGAGGGGGAGGGGGGGGGATATTTGTATGGTAGAAAATTTGTATGCCGAGCATGTTGCGTATCACGAAAAATGCACCTTACTATTATTGAATGTGTCTTGTATATTTGTGCTGACCTCTTATAAAAATTATTTTGCGTTTTGTTACTTAAAAATTATTGAGGAATACTGAAGAATTTTTAATAATAACCAAAAGTTTTTATTCCAGGATGTGGCTCGGTGTCTTATCGGGCCGACGAATCCATTCATCCGTTGCTCCGTGAACATTGATGCGCTTCTGTGTATCCTATATCCAAAAAATTTATTGAAGACCTTATTATATTGGATTCGAAGTCGTTCCATCGAGTTGTTTTGGTAACGACATTTTTTGATTGCATGTAATCATTTTGCTTTTAATTGAATTAAAACAATGGCAAAAATAAAGATTTTGGGAACATTATATGGGCTATCAATTGATATTGTCTGTGCATTTAATGAAAACGTGAAAATCTTAACACTACAGTGTTTACACGAAAACATAATGTGGCTATTAGACAAAAATAATGAGTATAAATCTATTCGTTACGAAAACAGGTACTAAGCTTATTTTCTCGCCGATAAAGAAGAGGTAAGTACCTAACTTAAGTCTGTTCCCAGGTCATAAATTTTTCTCGGCTCGACTCACAATAATGCTTTTTACTGAGTGTACATCAATTCTATTTTGAGATTACGTGAATATCAATGCTTTCTTTCGGGTAATATGAACATTGTTGTACATTTGATAATTATACATCAATGACATTTTTCGATAAATTTGACTGCAATGCTTTTCCAGATAATAAAATAAGTTATTTCTATTTTAAACTGTGTTTAACGCAATGAATTAAAATTTCACCGTAAAAAATAATGCTAAAGATTTTATTTACATGTTCACATTACTTTCACATGAGCGGTTAAAAAAAAAAAGCCTCAATTTTGGAATATCTTTTACAGCAAATTTAATGTTCGTTTCATTAAGCTTCAAACGATCGCGCGGCGTCGAAACAACCATGCACGTCCCTTTCCACCCTTATATTTATTATTATCTGTACTGCCGGGCAACCTGGGGTAGCGATTTAACGAAGTAATGAATGTTCTATTTAATCATTCAAAGTTCAGTAGGACAAAAAACGCCTAATCGACTATATGCGCCTAGCTTAGCTACCTAATAAGAAGAAAACACATCAACCACTAAGGAACAGGGAGAGAGTCTTGCAAATTTTCCCTGCTTAAAAAAGGAGGCAATCGAAAACCTACTGCGCATTCTGGACAAGGAATATATGCCGCGATCACACCACATTCATTTAGAATTAGTACGAATGCAGAAGATGGTAATGAATATTTAAAATAATTAAAAAAAAACTTTATATTTGTAATTAGAAATGAATTAAAATTGAAATTTAAAAACTTTTCTACTTTGTTCCACTTATTTATTTTCACCAGGACCGGTTTCATCCTACTACGGACATTTTCAGACTGGTAGTTGAAATTCTTAGCATACGAATAAGAATAAGTTTTTTTTTTAATTTCAATTCTAATACAATGGAATTCCACCACGAATTAACAGTCCAAAAACTAGACTCATTAAAAACAGAAATGGATTATTGTTAAAAAATTTGAAATGTAGCACGAATAAACGAATTTGAATAAAACTTTAAATGTTTCATATAAAATTAACTTTAATATTCTGTTGGTCAATTAGGATACACGTGACCTCCTTTGTTATAAACGACCGAAGATAATCGCATCATTGTAAGATCACGTCATTCTACTCTCTGATATGTTGATACATTAGTATGCATTGGGTTTTATTACAGAAAAATGTAATGTTAACGTGAATAAGTGTTCTTTAGTAAAATTACAAAATAGTCTTGATTTTTTCCTCGTTGTAATACTTATATTTTTTCATGTTTGTGCGTATTATAAGAAGTTAATTTTTTTGTCACAATATGCTTGTTTATTGTACGTTAAATGTCATCATTAAATTATATAATTACTGTATACGCCTAACAGCTTTATTATTTCCGCGGAAATATGGAATTATTAAAAAGTTATCATCACCGCATATCCAAATTAAAATTCCTTTTTGATTTTAAAAATAAATCGCATTTCAATATTAAATTAATTATACTTATTCCTTATAAAGAAGTTAGCACATGATTTGTAAAGAAAACTGGCTCTTCCATATTTTATAAATAACTTGTTTTCATTTACGTTCCTGCACGATTTTAAGCATAAAATAAATATATTTACATAATAATTCCCACAAAGCAAACTTCGAATTTTCTCAAGGGATCCAGCGAATAAATAAATAAAACTCATGCATAAATTTCCATTTAACATAATAAAGTTTTAATAACAAAACGAAAGTATTTCTTAAGTGGTAAAATTGCCCTTTGCGAGAGCGTGTTATATTTCCATTCTTTCCTGTTAAATCTTTTTCGTCGCATTTTTCATGGTTGTGATTTTTTAGTGTGATACTACACTCGAATCCTTCTTACCAGGAGCCGTGGAACTATGACTCCCGATTCGATAATTCGACAATTTGTTAGTGGGTACCTGGCTATTCTGGTCATCATTGAATGGAATTTTTTTTATGTAGTTCTTGCAGTTCTCAGGAGTCTCAAGAGTTCCTTCGACTGTTTAGATTATAATATCATTTGTATTATTTCTCAGATTATATATTATTTTTAGCAATGTACTATTTTATTTTATTATTTTTTATTAATCTTTTATTTTTTTAATATATATATATATTATTTTTTCATTGAAAATTTTTGTTAAATAATTACATTTTGAAACAGTTTGAAAATACAAGAAAATATGATAAAAATTAAATATGTAAACAAAAAAATCCCACAAAGGCAAAGCCTGTGTGTGGGTATTATAATATTTTTCATCACATTTCTACGGCTATGAGCTTCAATATGTGCCAATTAGTGTGATTTGGATAAAAAAATTAAAAACAATGTTAGCAATCAAAATGTTCACGTTTCGTCAGTTTCATGACTTAAGCGTGACAAGCAATAGATTTTCATGTACCATATAAAAAATAATTTAATTAACACTGTAAAAGGGACACTTATGTATTCTGAAGTACGTAAAAAGATGCTGGTACGAATGTTCATGTAATATTATTATTATTATTTTTTACTTTAGCCAGGTTTTGATCTTCAAACCCATGGATTCAAAACTAATTAGGGTAAATCCAGAAGAGACACCAGCCATTTTGAAAAAATGGCAATAAAAAAATGCAATGAATTATTTTTTATTCAACACTAATACACTAATCCACCTCCAAAAATAATAAAATAAAAATTCTCAAATATAGGGTTTTAGCAATAAAATATATTAAAAGGAACTATGGCAAAGTGGCGTCTCTTCTCCAATGTGTGGGCGAGATAACACACTTTGGAGGTGATATGTCAGAGGCCTTATTTTTCTTTATGACAATTTTTTCGCTTAATTATGCCCTCCCAAAGTTGTTTCAGTTCTGAAGGTACATGGTGCATATCTTGTGGATTGATTTTAGGGAAAAAATATGAAATTTAGCAAATTCAGCTTCTTCTATTTTTTGTTAGTAAATAATTTTAGCAACATTCAACACACACGTTGCAATCCTCTCCAATGGGCCGCGAAGATGCCTGGTGAGAAGACAATGTAACCAAATTCCACATTTTGGACGCACTGTTTATCGATGTGGTTTTTTAAAACCTTAAATCTTCAGGGGATGTCAATTTGACAGTCAGTTTTTGGCAGCAGATTCGCATTTTTAAATACATTTGATGGGATTTATTTCTTTGTCACAATTGTAAGCCCAGATTGGGCAGATCTAGATCTAGAGCATGTAAATGGAGAAGTTTTAGAGAATTAGAACTTCAGTGGGAGAATCTGGTGGAATATCCATACTGGAGGCATCTTGTTGGGGTTTGAATGGGAATTTCATGTTATAAATCCGTATCGTGCTTTGATATTGCCCATTCGGATGACCGGGATCAATTTTTCTTGGTCCACTGTCCCCTGCTTACGTTGTTTCCTCGTATATACTTCCACAACACTTAAAATAATTTTAAAAATAGTAATGTTGGACAATAAAAACAAATCTTGATCAGTGTGACAGCTTTTTTTTAAGTCTTAGGATGCTCTCTGACGGTCCGGTGAGGAACGAACTTTTCACTCGCTACTGGAGACACTGCGCAGAAAAGTCCCACAACGGACTGCGATAGAAAACTTAACTTTTCTATGCAGTGTCTGCAGTAACTAGTGAAATGTTCGTTCCTCACCGGACCGTCAGAGAGAAGCCTTATATATAAACTATATTAACAGTAAAAATGGTCACTTACTTTATTATGTATCCGTTACTCTTGTAATCTGCACCACTCAGCACCAGTATTTCAATGACGTAAAACTTTGGCGTTATTTTTCGGGTGAAATTTTCAACAACGCTGCGCGAACGTCAAAAATGCCATCACATCCGGGCAGGCATTGACTTATTTCGTTGAACTCCGTAGTCTCTACCGAACGCTTTTTGAAAAATCCTCATATCGTGAGTATAAAATAAACCTACATTATTTATTACGTGAACATTCAATACTTTCTTGTACTTTTAAATACTAAATTATAGTGACAGCTTTCAGACTTTAAAAAAGTTGACCTTCGAAGTTTATTTTGGGACCGAAATAGGAAAACGGATGGAAAATAAACTTGTCGTATTAATAGTAAATTCAATTTACAGGGTGCTGTGGTAGACGATTACTTAAGCGGAATTAACTTGTCAAGAGGACTCCAACTAAAAACAAAACAACGTAAATCCTGTAAATCCTTCTTTACCGCTTTCACAAACACATATAAAATAATCGCCCCTTTATTGGTCCGCTTGTTAAATTTATTCCTTTACCCGAATCGCGATCCAATTAGATTTATTTTAAACCGTAATTGAAGCGTTATAGGTCCACGGAATAAATACGCACTCCTTTATACGTTCGTTGTCCTTAAAATCAAAGAAGTCGTTAGCTATTGTCACCAAAATATATTTGAAAATTGAGCATTATATTATAGTCAATAAATATACCTCATTAAACAAAAAAATAAACAATAAACGGCA
>JAHDVE020006850.1:0-38235 GCA_022606495.2 Halesus radiatus
TAGGAAAAACCTGGGTACTGGTGATGCTATAGCTAAAGTAACCAATACAATAATCTAAAAAATGGATGAAGGTAAAAAATGCTTGGCAGTTTTCATTGATCTTCAAAAAGCTTTCGATACAATTGACCATAAAATACTATCTCTAAAACTTAAAAAAAAAATGGAATGACAAAATCAACTGTAAATCTACTTGAGAGCTACATGTCTGGTAGAGAACAGTTTGTACAAATTGGTAAAAAAGAAACCAGCAAAACTCTACCAATTACGTATGATGTCCCTCAAGGAAGTGTACTAGGACCAATACTCTTTCTCATTTATATAAATGATCTTATAAATCTTCCCATCAAAGGAGACATAATTAGCGTTGCAGATGACACTGTTATTATCTTCCATGAACAAGAATGGACAAATACCTTCAAAGAGGCAGAGCATGGCTTGAATGTATTTCAAAACTGGTTAAAAGTGAACTCGCTTACATTAAATGTGAGTAAAACTAAATATTTAACATTCTCAATAAACAAAAGAGGCCAACCAATGAATGAGCACACACTTAAAATACATGAATGTTAAAAGAATTTACCTCATTGCACTTGCCCACATATAACCAAAGCTAAACACATTAAATATCTTGGAATTTTAATTGATCATAAACTTCGCTGGGATGTACACATTAACGGAACTTCAAAAAAGCTATTAAAACTCATCTATTTCTTCAAAAAATTACGAAATATCTTGTCAATTGAGGATCAAATAGAGTATATTATGCTTTATGTCATTCTCATTTGGAATATGGAATTTTGGGATGGGGCTCAGCTGCATCAAATTACATGAAACCATTAAATACAACCCAGAAATGCATCATAAAGACCATTTTAAAGGTCCCATAAGGACGTCAACAACGAAATTTTTTAAACATTTTAACATTCCAAGTGGGAAAATGGCTACGACTCTTCATGATCATTATACCAGAACAAAGCAACTAGACAAGATACCTAAATGCAATATTACTTTTGGACAGAGAAGCTCTGAATTTTTAGCTGTAAAATTATATAACAAACTCCCACTTAATATCAAAAAAAGTAATCAAAACTTGGCTTAAGGAAAAACCAAAACAAGAACTGACTACTATTCTCAAAAAAACTACATAGAAATTACTGGAAAGACCCTACCCTAACCTTGAAGTTGAAATATAGAAGTCGCTGAAACCCCTTTATGCAAAACCTCGGTCGCCTCAGCATAGGATCTCCTAGTGAGGAGGACTATGAAAAAAATTCTATAATATACAAAATGTTAGGAAAGTGGGAGAATGGTTTTGAATGATGGACTTTCACAAGGGCGATATTCAGAGTATTTACCATCGGAACATATGTACTACACATTACTTTATATTAATTAAATTTGAAATGAAATATTACAATAAAACATAACTTTTGTGCTTAAGATCAGAAAAAGGACACAGCGATTAGTTTACGTTATATTTTCAAGAATAGTGCAAATAAAACAATTACAAAGAAACAAACACAGGTTTAAATGATAAGAAATAAACAATTAAAAAGTATATAAAATGAATACAGTACTTATAAAATGTGTAAAATATAAAAATATATAAAGTATAAAATCGTATAGAGTATAAAAATATGAAGTATAAAAAAATGAAAAAATATAAAGTATAAAAACTTGTAAAAACAAAAAGTTTAAGAACTTGTGAAAACTTTAAGTGTAAAAAAATATAATGAAAGAGAATTGTAAAAATATAAAGTATTTATGCCAATGAATAATATAAAGGTGTGATAATTAAATAAACATACATAGAATACAGTTATTGATCTATTAGTATTTCTGTAATATATAATGTATAATATAATCGGCATAAGCGGCATGCTCCATAGTTGTAGATAGTCTCAGTATCGCTCAGGTGAAAGACCTCCATTAAGAATTAAACGTTACTTGAAAAGGTTTCAGCCGTGTTTGGTGACCAGATCTGAATAGCATGTATTTCCCTACTTTCCTCTTTTCCATCTCCTTCTCCTCCCTCTACCCTTCAGCGTCACAAAATACTTCAAACGGGGATGTCATAGTCTCACCCGATCCGGTTAGAAGGGAGCAGTTTGGACTCTTGTGCGATATTCATATTTAAAATCTAACGGAAAAAGCGAATTCTAGTTTCCAAAAACGGGTTAATTCTTTGCTATATATGGTCAAATATTTTATAGATATCATTGAGAGAAGATTGTGAAGACGGATACGGGAAGCAAAACTTAAATACAATAATAACTAAAAGTATCGTTACTGTGAATTTGAATCCGGCATCTAGACGTCATCCTTTTATAAAAGGTGTAACATTACGTTTACTGGCTTATGATTTAAATTTTTTAAAATGTACAGAGCATGATTGGGTAATGAAAGTTACATTAACAATATTTAAGACTCTTATTAAACTAGAAAATCTACAGGGGTGTACCAATCACCGGGATGAATTGGTAAACATTTAATTATCCGATGAGGGCTGAAGTATATTAATGTTACTGTAAAATGAAAGATAGTCCCTAAATTCAAAT
Organism: Halesus radiatus; assembly: GCA_022606495.2. Classification (NCBI taxonomy): domain Eukaryota; kingdom Metazoa; phylum Arthropoda; class Insecta; order Trichoptera; family Limnephilidae; genus Halesus; species Halesus radiatus. The sequence goes on from JAHDVE020006850.1 coordinate 2,559, forward strand.
GGGAGCCACGTTATGTAAAATAACGAATTTAAAACAAGCAACCCGAAATGCATACTGATAATGAAGGTTTTCTTTAAATGTCCATGATTGCCTCGAAATCCTTGTTGTGCTGTGAAACAGCCTGTGCAGTGGTGCTGTCGAATGAAGACTGAAGTTAGCCGATCATCTTTTTCCACTTTTAATAAGGATATTCATGAATTCTCTTGTTAATATCCGAAATGAACGAGGCGAGTAGAACAAACCGTTACAAAGGAGAAAACGTAAATTTTAGTTACCTGAAATTCTTGTGATTATTAAAATAATCAGTTAGTCGGTACACGTAGCCGACCCACGTCGCTAAACGAAGATAAACAAACATGCGGCGATATAAACCTATTCAATCCGAGAGATATCGTTTCCTTCTCGGGTCTCTCAGACACCAGAAGATATCAGAAGAGGTATCTCGCACCACAGGCTGAGTTGCTGCCCACGTATTTCGCGGAGGGCTTGTTAGCAGTTGCCTTATAGGCTATAAGCACGAGTAGATACATCATGTGCTGAATTTCCTACATTTTATACAAATAACAAACAGTAAGAGCCTGGTTATCTTTACCAGCAAAATAGAATGTGGTGGATTTGTTTTTTAGCCATTTTTTAAATTATTTTTCCGGGGTCATATCCATCCCGATATTAAGCGACTGAAAGTAGCACCTAAATATACAAATCTGGATTTTTAATATAAACTAGCTGATGTGTACCCGGCCATGCTCGGGATCATTTATTTTTTGGAATAAAGTTATGAAGTTGTGAATTCTTGCTTGTGGTTTGGGTGCCATAACTGATTCAATAGGGAAAGCAATACCTTGTGATGACGATGACTATCTCTAAACTAAGAAACAAAGAAACATTCATCTGAAAATATCATTACACTGCAAAATTTTGTTTAATTTTGAAAACATTCTTCCGAAACAAAATTTCGTCTTTTGAATATGTAATCTATGGTTAACCAGAGTGGTATATCTATGGGCTAACCTTAATATAACAACTCTCCTATTTTCACCGAAACCGGTTGAGTAATTTTGGAGAATCGATGACACACAGACAAACATTCATTTTTGTACATAGAGAAAAGATAGTCATTCCAGGGAGAAGTAGTAATTTAGAATCTAAATTCAATCGTTTTTTCATGCCAAAAGAAAAATGACGTTGACGTTATTTATATGTTGTATAAGTGTTATTTTCAACAGCCGATGTTTTAATTTTTAATTCACAAATATTAAAACGACTGATTAATTTTATTGTACTTGCTATACTATATACTTGTAAGTTGTTAAACTAGAAATGAAGGTATTAATAGAAACATAACAATTGAAAAACATTTGGAACTCGATACAAACAAAGCAAAACGTTATGTTTTTGAGCACAGCTGAATAAATGTATAGGTCGTTGAATGGGTACACTATAATTCCATGTGAGTACAATGATACCGGCACACGTACTGTACATATTACTCGTACCAAATATACAATACAGTTCAATATTCATTGCGATTCGAACCGTGACCTCGTGGATGGAAAGGTCATTGATTTCACAAATACACCGTGCTGAAATGGCATGAATGAACGCATGTGCAACTTAGTTTATACCTCTCAGAATAATTACAAACTCGGTGGCGAGTTAGCTCCGGGATTCGGGGACTATTGAAAGTTCAGAAAGAAAATCATCATTGGACGTTGGGACATTTACTAGGCGATGTATTATGGAATGGACTTTTCAGTTCAATGCTCCAAAAATCTCCCTTCTATAATATTAAACAGGCTTTTTATACGAGGAATAATTTTGGAAATTTTTTGAGAAACACTAAAGATAAAGACCATAAATTGACTCACTCCAGTACATATAAACTAAACTGTAACAACTGTTCCTCATTCTATATTGGAAAAACAAGCCGTAATTTCGACATCAGAATCAAATAACATGTAAAATGTGTTAAAAATAATAAATATTCCGAATTCGCTAACCATATTATTTCAAGAAATCATAGTTTTGATAAAAATACGGGAATCAATATTCTTCACATTAATAGTAAAGGTAAACGCTTAGATAATTTACAATGCATGAAAATGAAGAAATCCCTTAATAATAATGAGTCTATTATTGACAACCAATAAAACCTATCTTACAGCCCCATTTGAAATACGTTTCCTTTCACCCCTCCCTCAATCTCTATCTCTTCCCCCACTCTTAACTAATCCATAGTCACGCCCCCACCCCTACTGCGACACCCATTATGTATGTTCTACCATAATTTTGTAATATTGTTCAGTATATATTTTGCCCTGACGATGAAACAGTTGTTCTGAAACCGGTTTGCGTGAAAAATAAAAGTGGTTAAAACAAAGTTTCATCTGACAATAATAATTATTTTGTTTAAAACCACTGTATTTAATATGTAAATATCTACAAGTTTCAGGAGCGAAGCTTCCTTCTTCAGGATAAACAATTTACCTACTAAAGATTATGGATTTAATAAATATGACCCTACAAACTTATTTTACATCATTTGAAGAAATAATGAAAAAATATGTTTTTCGTTCCCGAGTAAAATATGTATACCCTCAGTATCGAAATAGAATTTTATTTTAAAATGAACCCCCGAAACAGTAAGATGATATAGGACCTAATGAAAATGATTTTTCTTGGGGCCTCCTGGGTAGAGTATATAATATACAAATAAAATAACTACTTTATTTACTCATCATCAGGTACATATCAATACCTTAAAGTATTGAAACAGTTTTAATGATGATCAAATCACAATATGTACGAGTATGTCTAGAAAGAAAAAAATAAAAAGATTATTGACTAGAATTTGAATATGGGACCTTCCGCTATTCGAACTTTTGCTCTAACCACCGGCTATTGCTCCACCCTTCATACCTGATTTACATCACTTATACATATGGGGTTCATAAAATATTTAACTTTTGTTAAAGTTTTCTTCTGTCTTCCTTCCGTTCTAGTTGCTGGATTTTTTGCGTGAGAGTCTGAATGACTTACTTACTATTTAAGATTTCAAAGATACTCACATCTATGTATGTGTGTGTTGTTTATCAACATTAATAATATAATCTCTTTAGAAATGAGGCCGCAGACTACACGCATACCCATATACATCTCACGTGTTCAGTACTCACCGGACATTGTGAGTAATGATCGGATACATCTTCTATCATCGATCAGTAAAAGGCATTAAGCATGGAAGTTGTACAAAACCGGCCCATGTTCCACCTTTAGAAATATACTAAGATTTTCCACACATTTCAGTTTGGCATATATATTGAAATGAGATCTTCCCATTCCCATTCGCTCAGTCTTCCGACTCTAAGCCAGACTTGGAGTTGCATACATTTTAGCGTCTCTTAAAGTATGAAAAAATTCCTTTCTTTCTCGTCGAGCAACGGGGTAAAGCATTTTTATCAGTTGAGACATTTGCACCTTTATCTTTTTTATGTGGATTTGGAATAGTAGTGGTCCTAATTTTGGTCCCTAAGGAACTCCGTAGTTTATGAAAAGTTCTTTAATATTTCGATTGTCTGTGCTAACGATTTGTTTTCTATTACTTATGTACGATTTAAATGAATTGAAAGCAGGACCGGTTTTACGTATTTTCTTGAGAAATATATCACGCCTTACTGTATCAAAGGCTTTTCGAAGATTTACCAGAATGGATAAAATGAATTTTCTGTCATACTGCTTCTAAGTTTACTGATCAAGTCACTGGATGTGCAAACGGGTACTACTATCTGCAAGACCGGACCTGCATACGCTATCATATTATACTTGTAAGTTTTGTTGTATTCTACCGTCATCTATTATCTGTCAGTTTCCGCCGAGTAGAATGCCTTAAACATGGGAGTTGCACAAAAGATCTGCCACTATTGGTAAATTTATGAGCAGAAGGGTATTCATGTAACATTACTACCAACGTTCAACACAATGTAAAATGACAACTATGGATGTTGCAAAAACTGTTCTGTACAACTATGGGAAACTGTATGCACTTGTAAGAAGGAACCCTTTTATGGAATGAAGTGTCTAAAAAAAAAATCTCATCTAAAACCTAAAATATTTTGGCGAAAATCTGTGTGGCAATAACACACGACCTGTGAGTTCTGGCGTCATGATATATTTTAAAATCTGTGTGGCAATAACACACGACCTGTGAGTTCTGGCGTCATGATATATTTTAATATCTGTGTGGCAATAACCCACGACCTGTGAGTTCTGGCGTCATGATATATTTTTAAATCTGTATGGCAATAACACACGGCCTGTGAGTTCTGGCGTCATGATATATTTTAACGGTCTGGAATTTTTGGGGAAACGCATTTTTGGTAACATTGTTTTCACCATGAGCTTGATGGAAAATTTGAAGTAACAATATCACCAAATTGTTTTTAGAGTCGTGTAGATAAAGAACTTTTAATTTTAGCCCTCCAAAATTTCCGTTCCACGTCTTTTACCAGATAACTTGGGTAGGTATTAGGATTAGGGAACATGCTGTGTATTTTTCTATTTTTTTTCAAGTGCTTGAAAATTTTGATGAAACATTTGACAAAACTTAATCATACATTTAATTAGGAACACGTCACGAAGACTTAATATCGCCTGTTCCCCTTGCGCTTTGCGTCCCACACAACACTACCACATTAACTGGCTACGACAGATACAGATGCCAGGTAGGTGGTGAACAGTAATCTTCCTTGCGATGGGGCAGTTGTCTATAAAAGTGCAGTTGTGCGAGTAGAAGTCGCTTGTCCTCGATGTGCCACTATCCTTCGGTTAAGGCCGGCTCGCCTCACACTGCACTAGAAAGTTGCCTGAGATACTATTTTAAAAGGTGATAATTTTTTTAACACCAATTACTCTCGTTATTATCATTAATTTTAGAAAACATTTTTTTAGTGTAACTGTAGATATGAAGCGTAAATTTAATTTGCAGATCTCCATAATATTAAAAAAAACACTGTTACTTCACAGTAGATTATAACCGCTCACATACCCCCAGGCGGAACCGCTCGTATGGTGATCTTTTTGCATATGTGATGGATATTTGGGGGCAGTGCCTAAAACATTACGGTGAGATTTAAATGGACATTTCCAAGACCTTTGACTGTGTTTGTCACCGAGAACTTATCAATAAACTGCCATCTCATGGACTCCGCATCCTTGCATACGTGGATTGTCGACTTTATGAAAGAGGGATTGATTCAGACGGTTGCTGACGGTTTCACTTCTTCCTCATATTCAATATGTGGTGGCGTCTTATAGGTATCGGTTCTATCTCCGACTTTGTTTTTGTTGTACATGAATGACCTTTTATCTTGACCACTGTGCACCAATTCATTGCTACGTGGATGACAGTACAGTTCATGATAGCTTTTTGTGTGACAAGCTCCCAAAGGGCATACAAACTCCCATGGCTCAGAGGGCTTTGAAACGGAGAATGGACAGCTACCTCGAGAGGGTTTCCTGTTGGGAAAAGAATAACCTCGTCGATTCTCGTCCTTGGCTCCATCGAAGCCAGAGTAAAGTTAGCCTCTCAGAAGCTGAGCGTACTATACGGGGCCGCTGAAACTTTAATAGTTCACAATTGCTGACCCTGTATACATTGCAAATGCCGCCTACTGTAGAATTTAGCAGCCATCTCTAGTCTGAAGCCTCAAAATAGATGAAAATAATCGTTGATTCTATGCAAAAACGGACGGTCCGTTTGATAGATTCGCCTATCTCAAAAAACGGATTGCAATCTTTGGAGCTCAGACGTCGGGCAGGAATGCTGTTCTTTTCTAATGATATTTCAATTGAAAATTCTCTTAGGAACTAGCGTCATCAATTAATGTGCGCCAAATTGTCAATCGTGTTCAGATGCTCAACATCTGAACACGATTGACAATTGTCACATGAAAACGGATCGCTTCTACAACTAGTTCTGTGTTCAATAGCTCGAATGTGGAATGATTTACTTTCAAGAGTCAGGTTTACTCCTTCCTGTCACCCAAAAGACTCTTCACATAGAATCCCCAAAGATGAAGTTTTCCTCGACGGAAATTATTTCTCTCAGCGTCAACGAGGGAAAAAAATGAAGTCAGTTTTATTTCAATTTTATAACTCTGTATTTCCCCCGCATTGGTAGGCAGATAAGGTGGGACGCCAAATAACTCTGTCATTGCATAGTGCACACACCCCATGCTTCATTCACATTAATTTATCGTCTTACATTCAATCAACTACATAGTTTCATGTCTCTCTGAGACCCCCAACTTATTTATTCACTTAATTGTGCCTCACATATTCCCCCGTTCCTTTTCTCCGTTTATCGACATCAGACACTCGATACTCGTAGAGATCCCCATAAAAATAAATCTACAAAACGCACATGATAAATAAGTCTCGTTGCAAGCCATCCCTTGGACAGTCGATACTCAATGGGAATGGTGCAGCGTACTTTCATCTGCGCTAAATAATTGACCTTAAGCAAAGCGGGCTGCAAGTGGGTTAACAGTTTTGTCTCCTCGCCGGCTGCCAGCCAGAACACGGCGAGATGCCACGGATACCCCGCTTAGAGCGCACTCAACCACCGGTGGTGTAGCTTACTATAATTTCTTAAGCAAAAATGGTTTAAACTAGACATGGGCGAAATTGAATGAATGAATTAAATTAATAAATTTCATCTTGTGACATGCTCGATCTTATTTTCAATTTTAAAATAATTCTTCATTCCATAACTTGGGCCTTGCAACACTAAGATTTTTTTGACGTGTGTCCCATAATTATAGTGCGGATACTATGGGCGTCATTGCAAAGTGGAGATATTTTAAAGTGTGTAGGACTGCAGTATACAGGCAATCGTATCTCTGTACGAGGGAAGTGTGGCATGTGTTAGGGCAAACGGTGATTTTACGGGGTGGTTTGACATCACAAAAGGTGTTAAGCAAGGCTGCGTAATGTCACCGTGGTTATTCAATCTATACATGGATAATTGTATGGACGAATTGAAAGAGGTGGGCTTGGGCGCAAAAATGAGTAGTCTCCAAGTATGTTGCCTGTTGTATGCTGATGATGTGGTGCTGGTTTCTAACAGTATGGAAGATCTACAGTCCGTCGTATCTAGGATGAACGAAGTATGTATGAATTATGGGCTAATTATGAATGTAAGTATGGTAAGTCTAAAGTCATGGTGTTTGAAAGAGAGAGTACGAAAAAAGTGTGCAATATAGTTGTGAATGATGAATACTTGGAGCAGGTAGATGAGTTTGTGTATTTGGGAAGTATGTTTACGAGAGATGGAAACACTGATAGGGACATTGAAAGAAGGGTGAATGCAGGAAACTCCATTAACGGGGGACTAAACGCGGTTGGCGCCAACAAAAATTTGTACAAAGAAGGGAAGCTATCAGTCCACAATGGAGTTCTGATACCAACCCTAATGTATGGCAGTGAGGCATAGAACTGGCAGAGGAAGGATGAAAGTATACTGAATGCTGTAGAAATGAGTTGTCTGAGACGAATGTGTAGTAAAACCATGTATGATCGTGTGAAAAATGTTGAGATTCGTAAAGAACGCAAGGCTGACGTAAGCGTAATGAGCAAGATTAAGAAAGTGATGGTTCGGGCATGTAGAGCGAATGAACGAAGAAAGGAGTGTAAGGAGAATATACTCATATGACACGAATGTGAATGGAAGAAGAAGCCGGGGACGACCGAGTAAGACATGGCACGATCAAGTGAATCAAATACTTGAGTCGGCCATGTCAGAAGTCGGAATAACAGAAGAGAATGTATGAGACGTTGTATGAAATGGAATGAAGTAAGAAGTGTATGCCAAGATCGAGTTGTTTGGCGGTCCGTCCTCTCTGCCTACCTCTGCGGAGAAACGGCGTGATGGTTAGTTAGTTAGTCAGGACTGCACTAACGTATTGTTTCTATAGGGACTGCTAAAACCCAACTGACTGCACACCGGGTTCTGGAATGTACAGCTTAGCAGTGACCTTTTTGTTAATTGCTAATAATATATAATATGTTAAAATGACATATGTAAAATAGTTTACTGACAAATGTTTTCATTGTCATTATAGATGTCCGCGTCGCAATCCATAAAAACTCGTATTTCATCCTTAGTTTACAGTTTGCGTTAGTCCGTAGCGGCAAACCGCTTCTTATCAGTCGTATTAGCTTTCGCATTCTGTATTTCCCTAATTCAAGGAATTAAGAAATGTATTCCGTATTCAGTTGTGATGTCGTAGGTACTACGTCTCTTGTCCGTCGATATCGAGTCTGTCCATACTAGGTTTGCATGGCGCAAATTAGTCAAGTCACCGCGAAACACTATTCAGAAGTTCCTAATTCATTACTCAATTGCCGCGGCGATTCCGTTCGTGTTAGTCCCAGCGCCTTCAGTTTCACTAGTCGGGTAGGAATTTATAAAGTAATCAGTACTCAGCAGGGTGCATCGATGTTACACTTGGTCGATGGTAGGGTGTCATATTATTAACATTCTAGGTGAGTAAGATTGTTATTTTCTTATTTATTTTATTTTTATATGTGTTATTTACAACATAATCACAATTTGCAATGCGAAAAATCAGGGTTTTTGTTGATTTATTATATTTTTAAAATTATAATTAAAGGAAAGAATCAAATGAATAAATTCACAAGACTAGGTGACTCAGACTGAATTGATTCACTACTGCGAATGAATCTGCCCATGTCTAGTCGTACATTGCGGAGTGCGCTGCAAACTCTTAACCACCGGTTTGCATCTAGGTAAACTTTCTTCTGCCCGATCTGCTAATTTAATGCGCGATCACACGAATGCAATTTTCTCCACCCGGTTTATAGCGATGGATTGTAACGAATTCGTCGTTTACTTCAAGTATAATAATTATTATCTCGACTTTCTCAGTGGATGTGGCTGAAATGATGATCTAGGAGCCTGTTGTGGCTCATGATCTAGGTTATGATCTTATATCAGACTAGCCTCTTTCTGTCTACGCTGAAATATAATTGGAAGACGTAGTACTACTTCCTCATCCCCACTTTTCAGCAACAAATGCGGTATATTAAACATCTAGGTTCTGCAAATAAGCGACCACTTTAGAAATGCAGCAGAATAAACTTTTTTAGAGGCTGTTAAAATTCTGATCTGATCCTGCAGTAATTTAAGACCAATGATTTAATAGACTAGCCAAGAAATCTTCCCAACGAACCCTCCATTGGTATGCTTGGTGTAACCTTAAGTGACCAGCTCAGGTATGGGGGCTCCATCGAAGCCAGAATAAAGTTAACCTCTCAGAAGCTGGGCGTATTGTACAGAGCCCGCAGATACTTTTATAGTACACAACTGCCGATCCTGTGCAAATCGAAAATGTGCCCCACTGTAGATATTGGCAGCCACCTCTGGGCGGGAGCCCCAAAATATCTGAAAAAAAAACCCTTGACTCTGTGGAAAAACGGGCGGTCCGTTTGATAGATTTATCTATCTTAACAAACGGATTGCAATCTTTGGAGCACATACGTCAGGTGGGAATGCTGTCCTTGGATGTCCTTTAATGGATAATGCTGGGAGAAACTAGCGTTATTGATTCCTTCCGCACCGGTACGCAGTCGATAAACACGCCAAACGCGCGACCAACATCTGTCCACATTTGACATTTGTCACATGAGAACGGGTCGCTTCTACGACTTGTTCTTGTTTTCAACGTCTCGGCTGTGGAATAATAATAATAATAATAATTTGATGATTTGTATACCGCCGTTTTTGTGAAAAATCACCTCAAGTGCGCAGTACAAATATTACTTGATATTCTCTATATAATTATGTACAGATACAGAAAAACATTCTTACCTGGCAAGTCGCTTCAGATGAACACAGTTTTATTAGAAAATTTAGAATGATCTGCCGGCCTCTGTGTTCCCTTCCTTCTACAACGGATTCAATCCTTCTTAGCCTCTAAAAGTCCCTCCGCAAAGATGATATAGGTCTTGAGCGAAATTATTTCCCTCAGGCCTCCTGCGTGGAGGAGTTATTGTATACATATATTCAGATATATATATATAATGTCAAATGTAGTGTGAAAATGTCGCATTACTCCAAGTTCATTAATTATTGCCTCAACTTTATCTGAAGATGTCATTTAAATGTTCATACATGTTCTTTTAAAACAATAGCCTTCTTCCTTCTATAATACGTCCAAGATAATTGGCAAATGTCCTCTTGCTTCCTCGTCCCCGCTTTCCAACACCAACTAAAATATTTTAAGAAACTGCCAATAAGAAGATTTAAAAAATGCTGTTACTTACTGTTGACTTACGCCAGCGAAAACAAGCTACGAAGAATAAGAAATAGCGAATATGTTCGCAGACGTTAAATGAAAAGCAGTTACTTGCAGGGCGAAGATATTTAAAAAAATCATCATATATGTAATTTAGTATTAGAAAATAGAAATTTAAAAAAATAATATCATGTTGGTAAATAGTAAATACCAGTTTTATTATGTTTTGTTCAGTTTGAACTTGAGTACAGCAAATAATTTTAAAGAGGGCACGTTTGAATGTATTTGTGTACACCAATAGTGGTTCAAATTAGTTCGAAATGTTTTATTTTTATTTCTTGGGCATTAATTATGTAATAATTTTTAGGCATTTTGTTTGAAGAGTTTTAATCACTATGTACTTTGTTACTGAAATTTATTACTGCGCTACCTGTTCCACACATACATGTCATTCACTAGCGTTCTTGAAACTAACTTAAATTAAACAAGTAAAGAAATAATTATACATTAATTAGTAGGTGAGGGTAGCAGATTTAAAATATGTATTAATATTTGAATGTATGAACTTAGATTTTTCTTTAGTGAAGCTATAACGCGGAATGGTTATTATTACGTTTTCACTTATATACATGCTCACTCTATGTATTTTTGTTTGGTGTTAAATTTTACCCTGATAAAGCTTGGAATAAGTGCAACCGGTTGGTGGTTATTTAAAATTAAATTATTGGTTTAAATAAATAAAGAAAGGTGTTATTAACGATATTATTAAAATCACTGAAAGTTTTCGCTTTGTATTTACGATTTGGTTCCTTCTGTACGCTATAAACGCAGTAGTTTCAAGCAGCTTCCTGTTATTTCGCCCTCGTTTCTATCGCTACCGATCACATCATCTATCACGTTACAATAACCACTACTGTTATGTCAATAAATAATTATAGCTGTATGCTGATCTTCACGCGTCAGTTAATTTTTGACATATTACGCGCTGGCATCTCGTCTCGTCTATACTTTATGATCTTACGTAAACCATAAATAATAATAGGTACCGTATCATTAGAAGTGTTCTCATGAATGTCAGAAAGCGTGAGGAACATTCTGCTGTTTCTCAGGCCAATTGAAGAGCACCACAGAAGAGTGTACAATATCCGATATGATGTATTGCATCATACCGACAGTACAATTACTTAACACAGTTGAGTGACTTCAAGACGCTCTGAATGAACTACCGCCCAATGAAAGGCTCGATTGATATAGTTTTAACTACCTAAGCTAGTCCAAAATGGAGTGCTGATACCAACCCTGATATATGGTAGTTAGGCATGGAACTGTGGAGAGAAAGGATGAAAGTAAACTAAACTCTCTGTAGGAGGGAAGTGTTGCATGTGTAAGGGCAAACGGTTTGACATCACAAAAGGTGTTAAGCAAGGCTGCATAATGTCACCGTGGTTATTCAATCTATACATGGATAATTGTATGGAAGAATTGAAAAAGGTGGGCTTGGGCGCAAAAATGAGTAGTCTGCAAGTTGTTGCCTGTTGTATGCTGATGACATGGTGCTGATTGCTAACAGTATGGAAGATCTACAGTCCGTCGTATCTAGGATGAACGAAGTATGTATAAAGAATGAGCTAATGATGAATGTATGTAAGTCTAAAGTCATGGTGTTTGAAAGAGAGAGTACGAAAAAAGTGTGCAATATAGTTGTGAATGATGAATACTTGGAGCAGGTCGATGAGTTTGTGTATTTGGGAAGTATGTTTACGAGAGATGGAAAGACTGATAGGGACATCGAAAGAAGGGTGAATGTAGGAAACTCCATTAACGGGGGACTGAACGCGGTTGGCGCAAACAAAAAGTTGTACAAAGAAGCGAAGCTATCAGTCCACAATGGAGTGCTGATACCAACCCTAATGTATGGCAGTGAGGCATAGAACTAGCAGAGGAAGGATGAAAGGATACTGAATGCTGTAGAAATGAGATCGCTTAGGCGAATGTGTGTTAAAACCATGTAAGATCGTGTGAAAAATGTTGAGATTCGAAAAGAATGCAAGGCTGATGTAAGCGTAATGAGTAAGATTAAGAAAGGACGCTTAGATGGCTTGGGCATGTAGAGCGAATGAACGAAGAAAGGGGTGTAAGGAGAATACATGACGCGAATGTGATTGTAAGAAGAAGCCGGGGACGCCCGAGGAAGACATGGCACGATCAAGTGAATCAAATACTTGAGTCGGGCCATGTCAGAAGTCTGAATAACAATATATGAGAATATATGAGAAGATGTGAATGAAGCAAAAAGTGTGTGCCAATATGGAGTTGTTGGAAGGTCCGTCCTCTCTGCCTACCACTGCGGAGAAACGGAGTGATAGTTAGTTATCTACTAAATACCATTTTTATAATTTTACTTACGTTAAACGTCTATATGCAAATATACAAAAGTGAAATAATATAAAACTGCGCTATATAAATGCTTTGTTATTATTATTATGCTTTTCTTTCCTCAGGTGAAATTTTTTGTATTTGTTTTCTCTATACAGTTTTACTATATCTGCAAGAAACTAATTTTTAACATACTTTCGAAATTTAAAAAAATGTTATTTAAGTTTCTGTACATGTACTTATTTTTCCTTAGTTGATTCGTTTTTTTTTTATTCTTTTTTTATGTATTTGTTTTCACTACAGTTTTTTTAATGTATTTATTTAACAAGCACTCTTTTTCTAAGCTCAAGCAACTGATCACATGGGGAAAGAATACATATTGCACAAATACGTTGTTCATGTAGACATTATTTGAGTTTAAAATGAAATAGGTATGTATAAAAATAGATGGTGTGTACCCGGCCTGGCTTAGGATTTTTTCGGAATAATGTAATGAAGTTGTGAATTCTTGGTTGTCGTTTGGGTGCAATAATTGTACAGCGAAAGTAATGCCTTGTGACAACTATTAATTTCTGTAAACAATGAAACGAAGAAACATTAATATGATTTTTTTTTCATTCCAACATTTATTTTTTCAAAATATGTCTAAATAATAAAGTTCATAAGTAGGTACCTACTTGTGTTTTCCATTTTAAAAATATTCTCCAGCCCAGCACAGGGAGTGTCATTTTTTAGACTAGATCTTCAGAAGTTGTTCGTACGTACCGAATATATTTATGTCCACTGTGCAGGCCATGTGCGGGTAATACGCGAAAAGGTTGCCCACGTAATAATATAAAACGAAGGCAGCACGTCGGCCAGTGGAGTTTGGCTCCATCTGTGGTAGAACTGGTTCCCATAGAAAGTGAATCCAACACATGAAGCCAAATAAAAATTTTGGAGAGGTTCAAAAAAAGTATTTCATGGTTGTCAGTTTACTGGTTAAGATTTACCTGGTGTGTTGTTTATTGATGGTCAGTTAGTTAGTAATTAATATGTGAATTCGATGTTTTTTTTTTATTTCTAATACCTGACATGTTTGTAAAACCCTCGAAGAAAATTGTTAATAATTTCTTCAATATATGTACAATTTTTATTATTATTTAAATTTAAAAAGTTCTTATGTAGGAACCTACTAGTATTCTCAATTTTTAAAAATTTCTACTCAAACAAGCCTTCTTCTTTTGAATATGTAATCTGTGGCTAACCAGAGTGGTATATCCATGTGCTAGCCTAAATAAAACATGGCGGGTTCAATGTTTTTCATACTAATTTTAAAACGTTATAGCAACAGTTTAACATATTGGATTTCATTCAAACTAAACCGATATAGTAATTTTCGAGAAAATCAAAGACTGACAGATAGACTAACATTCATATTACTCGTATATAGATAATAAAACAGATAACACACGAGCTCCGTTTAATTATTGGGGAACATCTTATATACGAATATACGAGTATTATTATTTAATTGTCATATACTACTACTAGTGGAAAAGTTCCGAAAAATTAAATTATCATAACATGAATCTAAAGACGCATGCTAGGCCGGATTTAAAAAAAAATTATGTATCGGACTGCATCCCCGAGTTTCGTCGTCGGCTCATAAAGCTGAGTTATACGTAACCCACTCTTATCAATATTACTCAATAATATTATCTTTTTTTTAGTACTCAATTGTAAACGCATTTTTTCCTCATAGCACCAACCAGTACCTATCAAACACATATACATAATCTCTTTATACTTAATTATCAAACCTTTTTCCTAGATATATTATATTAACATACTATTTCAATACTTGTTTCCCTTCTGCTTTTGTATAATGGCACATAATATGAACTAAACTTGTCAATTTGACTAAAACGGGATTTTTTCCTAGTTGGGCAGTAAAAGCTTTCTTAAATGCTTATGTTAAATATGTGTATTTCAAATAAATAAATATTATTACCCACAAAAAGAACCGATGAAATTAAATAGGGCAAAAGAGAATTTACGTTGGTTTTCAAATTGTCTAAAGGACCAAAAACCGATGGACAGATCTCGTCATAATACAAATAAAGACATTTGGACAACTTGGAAAGTAGATTTATGTATGTTTATAGTAATCACGTTATTCGAAGGAGTGACCCTTGACTTCCAATATAATCAGTATACACCAAAAAAAAAAAACCAAATCACCAACTATTGACCTAGTTCGAACTGATAATCATTAAAGTGCCGTTACGTCGCAAGCCGCACTTTTAGCCAAACGGCGTAATCACGATTGTATCTCCAAATACGAACCTATCACCGATAATCATCCAATATCTGTTCCTATTCTCGAGTCCACGATCAACTGTGACTGTTCCTAACTAACTGGGACTGAGGCTCGGTATGTATATAATACATGGGGTTTGCTTGGTTTCCAAGGCCGCCATGCATTTAATGAGCCGATGCAATACAGTTTCCACGATCCAAAGATTACGATTGGCCGCGTATTGGGTAATCTCCGTCACTTCTAAGCGATGAAGGCTGTGTTCGGCCTACGTTTGGTAACCAGATATTCCGACGCGAACGATTAGAGCACGAACTGGAGCAGCGCTTTTCTGTGGGATTCGTTTTGAATAAATCAAATTAGATTATAAACCGCAAGGCTTTATTTGAATCAAATTATATATCCACTTATATAAGTATGTCATTTTGATCTTCACGTTTAAATATCATATTTTAAAGGTTTTAATAGAGAGACAAAATTGTTACAGCTTCTGTAGGCTCAAATTCAAAAGCCTCACATTTTTTTAAACTCTGGTTATAAACATAACCTAACTTCATTGTACATTATCGTAGGACAAATGTTTTCATTACATTACATCTCCGCATTAATAAGAAGTCAAATACTTCAATAAATGAATTAAAAATTACTTTGTAATCACCACTTTATTAATATACACATATCAACATGTTTCGAAAGCGAAGCTTTCCTCATCGGGAATATACAGAATACTAAAAAATTATGTCAAGTATAGACAAATGATAAACATAGAACACAATAATGTAAGAATAGATAAATTATAAACGTAAACAAAAATTTGATTAAAGTAGGTAATAATTAATCAAAAATATTGATAAAAAATTATTATTAAACATTGAATAACAAATTTATAACAAAAATTGATTAAAGTACTATCGCTTTCTAAACATGTTGATATGCATATAATAATAAAGTGGTGAATACAAAGTAATTTTAAATTCATTTATTAATAATGACGCCACAAAGTGAATACCAATCTTTTAAAAAAATTATCAAAGATTTTAGAATAGATTCCATATGCGTGAAAACATAGGAATATTTATTTTGCATCAGAATAAGTAACACCAGTCCAATTTTATTCTTTTAAATCACTAATGACGCTCTAACTTAAATACCAGCATTTTTTTCAAAACTAGTTTTCATTCTTTCAAATCCCACTAAAATGCAGGAAATCTATGGTCGGTCGGTTTTGAGCTTAAAATGTCGAATGTAAAAATAAGGATGAGCTTTGCCGTACTTAATTACATATTCCATTCATAGTAAACCGTAACTAAGTAATACAATAATGTACGTATTTAGAAACTGTCACATTGAGATTAATAATAAATATATTTTTCAATAACATTGTCATAATTTCCGTATCGACAATTGATTACCCATGTACGAGTATATACCTTATTTCTTTCAATAGTAATGGTTTTATTACTTGAACAACGATTATGGATATTAACGTTACCAACATTTATGATGATATGTAAAATAAAATACAAATGCAAAACCAGAATACGCGCGAACAGAGCTCCGTGACGTCAGATGTCGAGGATGCAAGGATACCAACAGAACGGGGTGTTTTAATTCAATTTTAAATAACGATTTGTAATTAACTAACTAACTAACCATCACGCCGTTTCCCCGCAGGGGTAGGCAGAGAGGACGGATCGCCAAAAAAACTCGATCTTGGCATACACTTCTTGCTTCATTCACATTCATACAGTCTCTTCTATTATTCCGACTTCTGACATGGCTCGACTCAAGTATTTGATTCACTTGATCGTGCCATGTCTTCCTCGGCGTCCTTGGCTTCATCTTCCAGTCATATATTCTCCTTACACCCCTTTCCTCGTTCATTCGCTCTACATACCCAAACCATCTAAGTGTCCGTTTCTTGATCTTACGCAATACGGTTACATCAGCCTTTGCATTCTTTACCAATCTCAGCATTTTTCACACGACCATACATAGTTTTACTAACAAATTCGCAAATAGATCTCATTTCCAGAGCATTCAGTTTACGTTCATCCTTCCTCTGCCAGTTCCATGCATATATATAAAAGGTGGTGGATACAAGGTAATTTTTAATTCATTATACATATATATGTATATAAATATATATATTTTAAATTAACTCCACACAGGAGACTACGAGGAAAATAAATTCCCTCGGGGCATTTACCATCTTTGAGAATGCTGTGTGGGGGGGTGTATTATTATTATTATATATATATTCAGAATCAGCGTTTGCTGATCTATATGAATACTTATTTATATTTTTTAAGCCATCATATTTTTCACTGGAGTCCTCATTAATATACCATATAACTACTATTTGCACGTCATATCATATGAATAAGTAGAGATATAGAGATATCTGGAGTGATTCTGCCTAAAACTGATAGAGCTCCTCAGCTGCAAAACGATTGGCAGATTATAGGAAGATAAAAATATATATACTTTCGCTGTCTTAGATATTATTCTGATATTTAACTTGTTCTCTCAGACATGGAAAAGTTCTAGAAATAAGGTGAGGCAATGGGTAGCAGTAAACCCTTCTATTGAGCTTTAAGGCGTGGATCCGATTACTCTCACAAGAACGTTGATATGATACAACCATGAGTAAGAGGCTATATTCCTTGGGGATGATGAATCAAAATAGGATTTTACAACAGCCAACTTCATTGAATAGTCTTCTGCTTATTTCTAACAAAATTATTCTCAATGTCGATATATCCCCCAAGTTTATTTAACGTGTGGAGATCCCATTCCACAGTATCAATCAATCATTCGATTCATAGAAAACGTTCAGTTAAATGTTTTTTTTTCATGAATGAACAGAGAAACCTGTTATCAAAATCATTTTGAATTGGGACTGTATAAATCATGTCTCATTTTACCGTGGGATTAATATAGGTTTCAATTCAAATAAATTAGTGTGAATGGGATGAATTACATATCATTAAAATATATACATTTGACATTACCATAAAGATTTACTTTCACCAGCGTGATATATTGATTTTAAACGTTTAGAATAAATTTGTGCTTTTATGTATTCAATTCGATAATAAATCGATATTCAACGCATGTAAATGGCGGTTTCTTGTAGTGAAAAACAAAATGACGATGGTGGTTTGGATTAGGCAATGATTTACAGATCGTTCGTAATTGTGGCAAGTTTCTCAACTTGTCTTCGGTTCACACGGATTCTCAAATTAAATACTGGATCAGGCACTTACGTAAGTACCCGGTGTGTCGCCCCCGATTCGTTACCCGCAGGCAAAAAGGGGACATCGTTACTCGTTATGGTGAGTTGTGTAAAAATACCTCCACATATTCGCAAAATACTTATGCGGAGGCTGTGCTGAGTACTGAGCGTGATTACGCCCCAGTGACATTTAACTTAAATGACAAGGACTCTTTAATCTAACAGCTTTTTAAAAGTCGCAACGACAATGACACGATGGTAATAACTACTGATCTACTGTTCTTTACCTAAGTAATGTAGGTAGCTTTAAAAAAACTCCAAATAATCAAGAACAGAACAATGAGACAACTTTTAATGGGTAATAAAGACAAATCAATACAGAAAATGCTCAAGGAATAAGGAACTCCAATGAAAAATATAATGGCTTTAAAAATATATGTTCACATAGTAGATCAGCAAACGCCGAATCTGAATATATAACCTGTGATATATATAATCATACGCAAAATTAATAAATAGTTATTTAACAGTGAATAAAAAATCATCTCATCAATTACATTGTTACATTGGTGCCATTGCATTCGGAACATCTGACGTCACGTGCGAATTCTGTTTTGGATGAGTGTGGATATTTTTATTTTCCGATTTTGTTTTGTATGTTAAATATGTATTTTTTTTAGTTTTGGCGAAAATAAAATTTAATTTGGGTGACTTAAACACAATAATTGTTGATCAATATAAAAAAAAACTTTAATGAAAGAAATCAGAGTATTCATGAGCAAACCACTTATCCATACGGATATTATGATAATATTAGTGCTCAGTACTATTAGAAACTTAGGTTTAGTTATGGTTTATTATGAATATAATATAAAATTATGTGCGGTAAAGCTCATCCTTGTTTTGACATTCGACATTCTAACTCCAAAACTGATCAAAACCGATAGGCCATAGATTTGGAGCATTTTGGTGGGTTTTGACAATTTATTTAACTGTGAAAACTAACTTTAGAAAAAAAACTAAATATATTAGTATTAAAGTTTAGACATCATTATTGATAGAAATGGACTGGAGTTCCTTGTTAGATGTAATGAGTGTTAAACGAAGAATTTTCTATAACGTTTTAATTTTTATTTACAAAGTTTTAACAATTAACTATCACCTTACTTAAGAAACAAACTATATTACAATAAGACTTCCACACACACCATACAAGACAAAAAGAAGATATAAGATTAAAAAAAGAAACAATTCCCAAACACAAAAAAGGCGTTGAAATGTATAGCTTACTTCCTAGCGAAAAAAAAATGTACCTTGATTGATCATATTTGGAGTAAGATGCATGTAATAAGTATTAGAAATAAGCAATACGCAAATTAAAATATGTAATAAACGAATTAAAAATTATTTCGTAGCACCGCTTTTTTTAATATGTACATATTTTATATATTAAAAAAGTGGTGGTTAGAAAGTAATTTTCAATTCATTTATTATTAATGACGCCCCAAAGTGAATACCAATATTTTGAAGAAATTATGAAATATTTTTAATTTAATTAATACAAAAATAAATATTCGTTCCAATTGCATGAAATACAGGTATATTTATTACCAGAATAGAGTGGTTTTCTCGATTCGCGATACCCTTGATACATCCAGATTTTCCAAAGGCTCTCAAAGGGATCAATTTTTGAATTGAGCGATACTTAGATTTAATCATAGCAAGTACTGAAAACCCAACTTCGCGGCGTCCCTGGAAGGAAGCCACGGCTCCCCAGGGTGCTGCGGTGAACACTTTGGGAACCACTGGTCTATGAATTATAAGTATTTGATGAGTCCGAGGGTTGCGGAATTGATTAACGTCATGGCACACCAAATACTCGTTTTTTTTGTTTCATGTACATTCGCAGCAATCGGTGTGTATATTTGATAAACCTAATTTGACAGTAGATCTTCCGGACAGTTGATCCCCCGGATAGTTGATACCTTAATGATTATTTGTACTGTCCGTCCTCATTTATCAAGTAAGTAGTCAACGAGGATACACGGCCGTATAACCAAAGTCGATATATTTATATCTGTATGCGTCTTGGAAATCCGCTATACAAAAATATTTTACTAACAATAATGTCGAGTCCCCGAAGGAGTATGCAATGAGGAATTTTGGCAGAATAACAAAACACGACATATTTGTATATTCTCCCTGAGCCGACTGCATATTTTATAAAGCGGATTTCCAGTCAAGATGCCTGTGGATATAAGTATATCGACTTTGTTTATACGGCCGCATATCCTCTCCGCATACTTACTTTACAAATGTGGACGTACAACAGAAATATTCCTTCAACTGTCCGGGGGATCAACTGTCGAGGGATCAATTGTCATGCAGTCTGATATACAAGTAATTGACTTTGCATCTGTGGTTTGAAACATTGAAAAATCAGCAATTCGGTAATCAGCCATCGGGAGATTGCTGGTATGATTCCCGCCGCAGCACAAAAACATATGGTATCGGATTTTTTTTCGTCTAATGTATGGCTTAATAGATGCGGTAAGGACATTGAGAATTAAATTAGTGACGGTATTGAAGTACGTTTTCAATCTAAAAAAAAAAATACCACTACGTTAAAATTGTACTTACTTATGTTTACTAAAATGGAAGACTCTCGAAATAGTGTAATATAATTATGTGTATTAGTAGACCACGGCGGGTATGATGGTTGTCGTTATAGCTCAATCGATCACCTGGTTAGCGAATAATCTTTTTGTTAATATTTCATAGCATTTTTTTTTCTCTTTTCACTCGTGACTTTCTAGCGTGTGTGATTTTTTTTCAAAATCTAAAGCCGCGAAAATTTCATTTATAAATGGTGAAATGTACTGAACAGTTAGTTCACTCCGCCATTAATACTGTTACTCGAGCAGACAACACAGAAAATGTAAACTTCACAATGACATTCACAATTCGCAACACCCCAACCGAAACTGATTGTCAAAACGTAAAAGAAAATACAGTTTGTCGGTAAAGTGTTATTTTTTTCATTGGATAAGTAAGTAGGAAGTTTTTTGGAATAAATGAAATTTGCCATCTTTGTCTCAAATTGTCCAGGTATTAATAATAATAATAATGTTTTATTATCTTCTTTTTTTAATGACAAAATAACAAATCATGATATGGGATTTCCCGTACTGAGAATTTCATTATTATTACTGCAGGTTTAAAACCCAGTCCTTCAGGAAAACCTAAAAAATACTGTATCTGTTAATTTTCCAATAATATATTATATTTTTATAGGGTTCTTGAAGGACTCAGTTTAGGTAACAATAGCTGATAACAATTTAGGTAAATTACTAAAAAATACTAAAGATAGATAACATAAATTAAGCCACTCAGGTATTTACCAACTATGTTGTAATGATCGTGCATCGTTCTACATAGGTAAAACAACTAGAAATATAAATATTAGAGTCACAGAACATTTAAGATGCTTAAATAATAATAACTTCTCAGAAATTTCCAATCATCTAATTTCCAAAGATCTTTTAACAAGGACACAGGGGTTACAATTCTTCACCGTAACAATAAAAGCAAAAATTTGGATAACTTAGAAGCACTCGAAATTAGAAAATCCCTGAATAATAATGCTAGTATTTTAAATAACCAAATTATCCTCTCTTTTAGTCCCATTCTTGATATTTTTCCAATAAATCGCTCTGTTCTTCCCGGAAATCCTACAATTACCCCTACCCATTTGCTTACCCCCCACTCCAACACCTAAAATTTATATGTCTTGTCAATATTTTATATCATAAGTTAGTTTTAATATTCTCCTGATGAAGGAAGGGTGCTTCCGAAACCGGTAGAGTTTTGATAAAATAAAAGTGGTCTACAACAAATTTATGTGTTTTTATTGTAAATTATGGCGAGCCACAAAGTTAATGCTTTTTACAAATATGTATTATTAATTTATTTTATTTCAATTTCCATGTGTAAACCCGCTAACAAATATTGCTTAAAAGCATTACGCGCATTTTATTATTATTTTTTTAATATTTAATTGGCCATCTGTGAGTGTGTATTACGCACTGTTTTTCGTTACGAAAAAAAATCCAAATAGAAGCAGCATGTGCAGCGAAAAATATAATAATACATTGGATTTTTTGTTGTTATAAGCGACATCTAAAAATCACGTACAATTCACGTAATTACCCATGGACATGGATATACTGACATGTGATTTTAAAAGCCTTCAGAGAGAATTACTTCACATTAAAAACTAATACATAATGAGCGCATACGTAAGACTAAGTAGGCACTTCGCCTTCACGTGTATTTATTGTATCTGGGTCTATAAATCTTGAATGCACACCCTTGACACGTTGCCACAATAAGCTCTGCTAATTACGAATATATCCATATAATTTTCGGCAATAAAGAGTAGATAATTAATTTCGGTTCATTCATTAGTGAGATTTTACGATTAAAGCGAGGCTGAGGCAGTCGCTCTTGGCTCTATTGACAGGTAGAAACTCTCACTGGAAATTGAATGGTGGAATGTTTTCACAAATTTTTAACATTATATTAAAATATTGATATGAATTGTTTGTTGGCGGGTGTATATACGAAATATGAAATGGAATAAATTGTTATCATAAGTTTAAAGCAAATCCATAAAGATATTTATAAAATTACTATGTTAGTGTTAGAATAACATATTATATTTTGATTCGTTTTTGAGCTACGCGTGCCGCCAATTTAAGTAAAATAGCAAATACAACTAGCCCCAAAACTTAATATATTTTTATACTTTAAAAAAAATAATTAAAAAAAGTTCGGTTACTTTAGGTGTCCAGGTTAGTTTTTTGTTGTTATTATTTTTGAGTGTGAAAAGTGTGCTGATTCATGCGTGTTGTCATCATAGAGGCTATGTTAGTTTTTTTCGTACTCACAGTATTTTTTAAAATGTCAAAATTGCGTGCTATGGTTGATCGATGTCCAACATCTGTTTAATATTTCGCTTTAATTTAACACTCGTGCTATATCATAGCTAGATTACCGATTTTTTTCTAAGATGGAACTAACAGTTGATGCGTGTCCAGACCTCATTAAAAACTTAATTAAGGACAAATTAATCTAATTAATTTTTAATAGCTACGTACCCGTATAATAAAATCAAATTCGTTTCAGCAAAAATTTATGTAAAAGATTTTCAGATTGACAGGTTTTTTTTGTTCACTTCCACTTCATCAAAAAAATTCAATAAATTAGTCGGGCTGTAAAAACCAGTTTTCCCCGTAAATAATCACTGGTTATCAGTGAAAATTAGTTTAAACACCTTTTATTGATCATTTACCTGTAGTGCGAACTGAAGATAAAGTAAAATAATGTGAATTCGAAATGGTATAATTACCACTCAAAACCTGGATGAAACTTGAATAAAAGACCCTGCGATTATCATTACGCCGAGCAAGTGGCCTTAACTCTATATTAATGCTGCCAACGTGAATTGAGTAGGTAAATGTTGGTAATACGTAAATAACTATTTATTCTCATTATCATTTTTACGTGTCTGGCTTCATCACTGGGGAAATCTTTATCCCGCAGGCTGTAGTCCTGAATAACTCGCCAGATCTGCACTAGTACCTAGTAATTTTTATTTTTTGCCAAAGCTAAATATTTCAGTGTCATCTGCGTATAAGACGATTTCATCACTTGGGTTTATTTGACAGGTATTAATAAGGATTTGAAATAAGAGCGGCCCCAGTATGGATCCTTGAGGAACTACATAGTTCATCCTTATTGAATTGATGGCTTTTATCACAAATGAAAATATATTGTTTTCTGTTGTTTAGATACGATTTGATAAGTTTGAGAGCGGGACCTGTTACATCTGTTATTGTATTTAATATTAACGGTATCTTTTTGGAGTCCACTAGAAATGCTATTACAAAGTAATACTTGTTTTAGTTTCTATGCCAGGAATTTAATTTAAAAAGACCCTCTACATGGCATCCTAAAAGATGACAGAGGTCATCCTGTTTGAACAAAATATATAACAAAAATTGCAAATATGAAACATAATGACGTGTTACAAATTTACCTTCAAATCTAATTTTCAAAGGGTTTCAGACTGATTAAGGCACCCTTACCCTTCTCAATGCAAGCATTCATTATTTTGCGATCATCGATATGTTGTTGATTTCTAAATTCATTGCTGTTCTTGTATTTGTCACTTGAATCAGTTATACTTTTTAAAATATTAAAAAATATTAATTCTTAAACAACATCAAATCATACATTAACGTATCATAAATTAAAATACTCAATGCAATTTCTAAAATCATCGTTCTGTGTCTCGTATTACTGTATAACAACAATAGTAATAATTACGCATAATCTTGTAAACAGTTCTCCTGTGGCGATTACAATTCTTATGAATACAAGATAAATTAGGGAAGGTTAATGTTTCTGTTTTTCTTTTAACCGAAGATGAGATAAAAGAGATGCGCTGTGAATTGAAAGTTGACGTAAGTGCTGTGCGGGCTTGGATATGGATATGAACACAATGCCGTGTACACAAAGTTGTCACACATTATGTGTAACGTAATGGACGTAATGATATTCAAGCGTCGGTATTACTGAGATCACGTACGGTAATAGATGTCAACGCACGGGATGTCGCAAACCGAGGTTATATGTTTTATGATATTTCTGTGAGATGTTTTAACCGACAGCCTCTATTAAAATATAA
The DNA here is from genome assembly GCA_022606495.2 of Halesus radiatus. Lineage (NCBI taxonomy): Eukaryota > Metazoa > Arthropoda > Insecta > Trichoptera > Limnephilidae > Halesus > Halesus radiatus. The sequence goes on from JAHDVE020006850.1 coordinate 27,539, forward strand.
ATTTTAGTATATAGGAGGATTCCTTCAAAAAGCATACATGCTTAAGAAATTTTATAACATCTTCAGACGTTGGCATTTGTCGTATTTTTTCAGCATGTTTGATACTATTACACTTTTTTTCCTATCCATCTTCTACACTCCATTACCTTAGTGAGCGGGCTTAAATATAAGATTTCCTTCGGCAAGTGTCGCTAACACATAAAACACAGTTTACAATTCTATGAAATAAAAATAAATAAAAGCCCTACATTAGCAATAGGCAGCCCGCTCACTGGGTATAGAAGATTATCTCCACATTTGTGCACCTCTAACCACAGTTGAACAGGAAGAGGGAGAAATGTTCCCTGGCACTATACACATTTTTTTTTACAATACGATACACTTTATTTCCGAGTCCCCTTCACTGAATCATGTTTTGTGTGAAAGAGCGTAGTATTGTTCATTTCATTAGTTAATCAATGTACGAGTATGCAGTCGATCAGTCCGCAATAGGTTCTTCCTTAAATTATTTATGTTTGAGTTTTATTTTACATTGAACATTTATTTATTTATTTTATTTTAATGATTAGCTGCTGAGATTTCTTTAACATGAAACATAGGTTTACATGTATATTTTAGTAGCTGACAAATGTTTTAAGAATACGTATTAATGTGATGATGCTTCGAACCTAGATACTTGCTTCATGTGGTGAATTTTTTTAGCGATAAATCATCAATTCTAAGACAATCAGGAGCCCTGGCACAGTCAAATCGATAACTTAACAATATCGGATCGATAGGCTTAACTGACGACGATTTTATATCGGTTTCCCGAGCACGGTTGCGCTCGTTAGAAATGTCGGTTTTGTCCCATTTTGACAATGAAATAAATGAGAAATCGCCCTACGATTGCAACACCGGCGAGAATTGTCTATGGATCGCCATTCCTAAACGTCAAATGTACATACGAATTAATTGACAATGTCGATTGAATGTTGACTAAAATATCATATTTATATTAAATACACTCACTTTAATATACATTGGCAGTCCGCGTGTACTTTTTTGACAGTAAAAAGGGAGTTAATTAGTCAATTGGTGATATGTTCGGAACAACTGTATGAATTCTATTTCTGTTTCTGATTCAATCAATTGAATATTGCGATCAATCGCACGTACGGCGTCTTTCAATTCTACGAGGTTCGTTAGTCTGCCTCCATTCAGTAATTTTGCATAATGAACGACATTATTAAAAAAATGTCTATATTGACATTTAAGGGAAGGTAATCAGTCACCCAGGAGGCCGCGGTAAATTAGGCGGGCTTTTGTCTACCGGCTGTCGGAATATTTATATTAATTGTTACATATACCGCCTAATGCCACCTAATAATCATCGATGATGGATTTAGTCAATGTCGTATTGATATACCCCATGTATTTCTAGAATTACACCATATAAGTTGTAGCCATTCTCGGTACAATAAATTTTACTATCGAAAAAACCAAACAAACGAGTTAAAAATACGCAACATGGATTAAGAGGATGTAGTATTTTACTTATTTCCAAATGTCCCGTTTTCGATCTATCTGACAGAATGAGTTCATGTCGCGAAGATTATAAATACAAATTTTTAACATGAAAAAAAATGTAGACGTTAAATGATACATCCAGTACAAAGCCATGTACGATGTCCGATACATTGTTTAACGGTGTTACTGGGTCACCCGGTACGAGGCATGCCTTCTGCCTACTTCATATGCCGTGTGCATGCGATGTACCGTGAGGAAGTAGGTACCCGGTACCCGTACAAACATGGCCATTATTTGGAGAATGATTCTTATTGCGAAAGAATAATAATTGCTCTGTCATGGTCAATTGAAATTGTAGGTAATCTGGCGGAGTCAATGTTTTGTTTAACGATCACGTAGACGTTGTTGAACGTATCCAGGGCATTTTGCTAGTATTTGAATCAATACATTGTACTCGTATGTCGTTCGGTAGAATGGTATGTTGTTGTGAAAGTTATGCAACGAATTTGAAAATTTAATTTTTATGTTTACCACCATATTAAAATCTATTTCCGTATTCTTATTTCGACCATTCGCGTCCCAACGACGATGTACGAGTACGTAGGATGCCTGGATACTGATTATTTTGAATTTTTTTCTTTTAAAAACTTTTTATTTTGTACTATTTTTTAACATAGTTAAATAACCATTCTACAATATTTCTATATCATAAAAACGTGAACACCTCAGTTCAGGTTCTACTAGTGAGGCGTTCACGATACACTATTATATGTTAATAATTTACAGTACATACGCATCATTCTATATAATAAATTATTGCTAATATTGTAGAAAATAACTGTAAATAAATTGAATTGAATAAATAAAAATTATAAAAAATTATTAAATCTACTCTATACTATATCAATAGAGCTCCATTGTAATATTTAGCACACATTTAATTTGAAGTACCAAAGTTGTTCATCAACAAAAAAAATTGTTTTTCCATATGCAGTCTTTACTTATAAAAGGTGAGGTATTCTAACAAATATAACAATTAGTTGGATGACTTTTTCTTTTTGTTTTGTGCTGGTTGAAGGACATGTATTTATCAATATTTAGGTCCAGGTTTTTGTCACTATGTAAAGTGTGTAGGTTTCTTTATTCTATTTGAAATGGTTTATGAGATGAAATTTTTCTTTTTAGTGATCTCAGAGCCATGTAAACAGTTTTATTTAACGTTTATTATAAAAATGTATTTTTAATTATCAATTTTTCATCTGCGTATAGGAAGATTTCGCTATTTTGGTTTAATTAACAGAAATCATTAATATATGTTTGGAATAAGAGTAGCCCCAGCATTGATCCTTGAGGAACTCCATAGTTTATGAAATTGAGTGACTGTTTTTATCACCCATGTTAAAATATTCTTTTCTGATATTTAGGTACGATTAAATAAGTTTGAGAACGGGACCAATTATATCTGACTTTTTTCCAATTTTTTAATCAGTTATTCGTGACCCACGACATCGAAGCCTTTTTGGAGGTCCACGAGAATTGCTATGACATAGTTTTCATTATATATGCTGGTTCTAAGTTGATTTATACTGCCATTAAGTAGTTGCAGAAAAAGTATTGACTTTTTCCTAAAACCGTATTGTTCAGCATATAAAAATGTTTCTTTATTTTAGAAAGTGTTTTAGCCTATCGTTTATTTCCCTTTCTTATATATAATATTTGAGAGAATCGGTAGGACAGAGATGGGCGTGTAGCTAGAAAAGTACCTCCGTAGATTTACACAATTAATAGATATTCCTGACCACAAGGAAAATCAATATTCGAAGGTGAGATGATAATTTATACACCTAATTATAAAGTTATGTTGCACATACGAGTAGACCGGAAACCTCCTTATTTCAGAAAGCAATTCAAACGTAAAACCGCTGAAAACGTGAGTTTCCTATTCCGAAGTTACGAAGGTCTGTTTACTAGGCGAATATAAGCGCAACGCGCAATATTATAATTACACCAATTTTATATGCGCCAGAAACCGTATGGAGCAAAGCATTGCATCAGATCCACCGGACTTGCCCTGATTATTGACAGAAACTGGTTGTAGCCATTTTTAAAACTGCTATGGTACTTATCTAATTACGTAGTGGACCTTATACCTTCAATTTGTGCAACACATACTTTTTTGGTTCATTTACCCTCGTATTCTCACAATACTTTAGGTTTCAAATGAACATTTTCAGATATTCTGACGTTAGTGACAAAGTAGTTAGTTACAAATATTCACCAAGATTTCTCTTAAACTGGGAACATTTTGATAAGTAGTATATTTTGCTGGAATTTAAGACCGACCACCAAAAATACTACTAATTAGTACATATTTTTTAAATTAGTGAAATTGGAGGGTCACATCTACATGCTTATATAATTGGATGAAGACATCGGGATACTAAAAATGTTACGTTTCCTAGAGACAGCCAGCAGACTCTACAGGCACTAATACTGATGATGATACTGTGTTGATCCTGTATGACTGAATTATACATGTACAATAATAATAGTAGGTAGGTTAAAATTATCCACACTTTTGAATTGGTCCCAAATTGGCACATTTATCTAACTCGTAATTTAATAAACGATTTTCATTCAAAATAAAAACTCCGTAAACATGAATTTTTCTAAAACGATTGTCTATTCATTACTCATATGCTTGATGAATGGCCATCATTCACCTTAGTGTTCACAGCATCATGGACTACAATGGACTGACGATTTAATTATATTTTTTAGAACTTGATTAAAGGTATAAACCCGTCTATTAGTGAAAAAAAACTGATTAGAATACCATAACTTTGTGCATATTATGTAGAATGTCTTAGACTTTACACACAACAAATCAATTATTTATTCAGTCCTCACTCATTCATATAACAAATTATATATTTTATTTTCCATTTTACTGATCAGCTATTTCTGGACAATTTTCTTAGACATATGTAGCTATATGATGAGAACTATCGACAATTTAGCACGTCCTACAACACATCCGTAAGGGAGAATTTTTTTTAAGAATTGAATATTGCATTTAATCGCAGACTAGGGGTTAAACCACGGAAAAATCTGTATACACTGCAAGCTTCACCATACAATTACTAATTCTGTATTTCAAAATTAACTTGGTTTTTATAATTGGACTATTCTCACGTAAGTATGAACATCTGTAAAAACCCAGTAAAATTAAGTAAATAAATAAATTTGAAAGCCACTAAGAGAAAAATAATAATAAAACATTGGATAGGATAGAATATTCCTCGAATACACTAAGTCAACTGCTCTGCTACAGATGTCGTCAATATTAAATAGGATTATCATTAGGTATATCTCTTTACACCTTGTGTAAATTGATACTTGCAGAAAGTGTTGTCTATAAAAATAATACGCTGCAGTATTACGAAACATTCGTTACAAATAAAAATGCTTCGACATTTGTGCTTTTTATGTATCGATTTCTACATTTGCTATCGATTACTCGCATCATTTGAGAGGTGTTTTTTTACTGTCTGAAGTATGTAAATCAAAGAGTAATGGCACCCCTTTCAATAAGATTTGTACTAAAATAACCCAACATCTGCTACATGTTACACATCAAGGAACGCCTATTCAGAAATACTCCTTAAACAAACATCAGCGATTCCATACTGTATTCAGATAATAAGAGTCAAAGCTGTGATTATATACTGCTCATCTCTCGTGAGACTACAATAACCATTTCATACGCATTGGAGCCGGTTATTTTAATATTAAGATTGATGGTTATTAGAGAGCTGGGCCATACCCGGGGTTAAAAGTGATAATTAACCAAGTGTATCGGTTAACGACTTCAAACTTAGAAGGCTATTTTATTCAATACGAAAAAGGGTATGATTACATCACTATGAGCATGTATTTACTATTTCAAATAGGTTAACACTTTATTTTATTTTTATAATGCTTCATAATGCCTTCGGAAAGCGAAACAGCTGCCACGCGTAAGAATAATTACCTGGCAGAAATTTTTTAATAATTATTACTATTCTCAATTTTCCAACCGTATTTTGGAAACAAATCATTCTTTTGACATAAAAAAAGGTTAAAATATTTTATGGATGAATACAACTGCTTTACAATTAGATAAATTTGAATTTTTTTTAAATTAGAAAAAAATGTTCATAGTCAATTAAATATTATTAATTAAATTAAATCTTTTAAATTTATTTTCATAATAATAACTACATTTAGAATGTTATTCTAAAACGATTTTATTTTTTATGCCTTGCTATTTTCTTGTTTTTAATTTTATTAATGTTTTAAATTTGTAATATATTTATTATTTAATATGAAACTTTTTTTTTTCAATAATTTCAACAATTTTAATTAATTAATTATCTACTTTTATCACTTATTGTTAATTTTTGTTTATGTTTGTAATTGTCTATTCTTACATTATTATTTTCTATGTTTATCCCTGTCATTATCTTTATGAGGAAAGCTTCACCTTCGAAACTTATTATTAAACGATATTTATACACAAAGTATGTACTTCTTACATATTTGTAAAAAGCATTAACTTTGTGGCTCGCCATAATTTACAATAAAAAACACATAAATTTGTTGAAGACAACTTTTATTTTATTAACACTACCGGTTTCGGAAACACCCTTCCTTCATCAGGAGAATATTATAACAGTTATAATATTCTCCTGACCGGTAGAGTGTTAATAAAATAAAAGTGGTCTACAACAAATTAATGTGTTTTTTTATTGTATGTACTTGTTATTAATTTATTAATAACAACGTCACAAAATAACTATTGAAAATTTTTAAAAATAATTACTGTCGAGAAAGATTATTTTACTCTTTAATTCATTCAATTCAATTCTTTATTCTTTTTAAAAATTTTACAAAATTTACATTTTCAGGCATTTTTAAAGATGATACAGGATGTACAACATCCAAAATAATTACTTTTAAAAAACAACAAAAATTAAAAAAAAAAATAAGTTAGACATACGAGTACATAATCTCAGTAAATTGTATACAAGGCATACTGGCATTATACAAGTAGCAACAAAGCTTTACGTTTAAATGCAGCTTCATTGATGCTAAATATGTCTATATCCGAAGTGATTCTATTTAACAGCAAGATTGCCCTCCCCACCGGCATGACCATTGGCAAGTTGGTCCTGCAGATGTTAGATGCATATATTGTTCTCGAATCCTTATGTGTTTATATTAAAGTTTGTTGTTTATTTAAAAATCCATTTCTTCCAATGTTGTACAGTATCTACCTAACACCTAAAAGTAAATTTTACCTTCACACATACGAGTATTTACTTCTTGTTCTTTGTTCAAAGTACCTATATATTAATATTTTTGGCCATTTTGGTAAAGTGATTTTGCTCCCCTTCCGAAATCGCCCCGGGAATATGCCTCGGTTGCTCAACCCTTGTTTCGACCGTGTTCTAGTGAGTAGATTACTTAAAATGTGACTTACGTGAATTGCTGTAAACTTCAAATGACTTGCAGCCTCCGATGATTTCAAATAGTAAGGAGCTACCCAACTGCACATTTATTTTACATTGCCGAAAGTTATAGCATAACTAATGTGACTGTAAAATTAAAAAAAACGTCTCTAAATTTAGATGGGCGCCACGTTATTGTTAATTAACGAATTTAAAATAACCAACCGAAATACTACATACTGATAATGATGGTCTTCTTTAAGCTTCTTTTGCTGTGGAACAGCCTGTGCTGTGGTGCTGTCGAAAGACTGAAGTTAGCCTCCTAAAGATTTATGCAGTTAACTGATCGTCTTCTTATTCTATTATTTATTTATTTAGTTATTAGTAAGAAACAAACAGCTTTTAATACAGATTTATTTAAAAAAAAAGTTTAACAAAATGTAAGCTATCAAAGTTTTGTTATGCTACCAGTGGTTAAGTACAGATGTTTTATTAGAAAATAATATAATAATGATGTTCATGATTACTCTTATTAATATTATAATGAGCGGAGTATGGGGTAGTATGACAAACCGTTATATTATAAGCAAATCAAATAAGTATTCTACCAACATTTAGGGATTTCGTTCAGTGACCTCGTCGCAGCCTGGCCGCTTCCTAAGAAATCTTTTAAATTTATTCCAATAAGGCCTAATGACGATATGATCACAAATTCTCACTTTTGTTGGTATTATGTTGGTTGTAGTTTGTGGTTGGAGCTATGTTGCGCTCTCTCCCCCTTCTTGGAACAAAGTTTCGTACAACCTTGCAGTTTGCAATTTCCTTCACCAGGGGAGACCACGGCTCAACAGCCCAAAAGTCAACCAGAAAAAATCCAATGATAATATTTACTATATTTTTATTAATTACACAGATTTATAACGTTCATACTTTTATAAAATCATTTTATTGTTCGACTGCCTCCATGACGTGGTGGTTAACGCATACGACTCTCAGATTAAAGCCTGTGAATTTAACAGTCAGCACCCAAAAATACACACTTTGTAGTCGGCTAACGCAAGAATTATTATGAATGATTTTTTTGTGCATTCTATACGGGATATTGGGAAAATGTATAAGGTTTCAAAAGACGAAATTGCTCAAGTTGTTCAATTTTAAATTCGTTAAATACGTGCTAGAATTTTATCAAACTTATCAAGTTATCAAACTATAAATATTTTCAAAAAAATTGTTACGTATTTCGTAGAATTTAAAAGATTACACTATGTGGATTTTTGTCTTTTGAAACCTTACACATTTTCATAGCTACCCGTGTAGAATTTCCAAATAAATCAGTTGTAGAATAGCAACTACGTGTGATGTTTAAGAACGTTTTTGGGTACTGGCCCTTAATTTAATTTTTCATTAAATGTATGAGGTACCAGGGGAAGTACACGACTTATGTTATACATAAGAATCTTAATGTATTCGAGTAGAAAGTTATATAGTATAGTAATCTCACCACCTGCCGGTGGTTCCGCGTATGTTTAATGCCCCGAGGAAGCTAACTTAAGTGAAACCGCGAGGTAAAGTGGCAAATATATCAATAAATTAGGGTTTCATACAAGGTGAATGTTTGATTTATAATATAATGATAATACTTTTCTGTAACTACCGAAATAATAATAATAATTTGGGATGAAACTGAAAGGGTCATTTAAGGTGCACCTGCCGCCATGTCGCACGAGATGTTTTTACCGCTATTATAGCTCTTCCACTCTGTTGAGTAAAGCAACGTTAGAGTGAAATTGTCGGAATCGCACGACCGCCGTATTTAGATGTTCACTACCAGTACCCAGTCCCACTATCTGCCCTACCTGCCCGCGAATTCTCACTGAATCGCAAAGCGTCACACGTTAGTTAACCGTACTTGTACAGCACGCTCAGAAATGTTTAGTTCGTATTTATATTGAAAGTTTGCTCCCTAAGTCTTTTTGTTGCAAATGAAAGCGTAAAAAAAGTTAATCGACGTGATTATTGCCACGGGCCATTTCTACTCAGTAAAAACCAGTGGCGTGCAGTCCATAATGGCTGCAAAACTGTGCATACCCACAAAAAAACTTATTTCCCCATGAATTTTATAATTAATTTAAATGCCCATTTATTCAGTTGGCTACAATTATAAGCAAAAGATGAAAATAAAATTACTTATATTTTTTATTAAATAACTAAAAAATTACTTTGTGAACATCACTTTTTAAATATATAAATATCAACTTGTTTCGGAAGCGAAGCTTTCCTCATCAGGACATACAGAATACGAAAGAAATAATAAATGTCAATTATAGACAAATCATACACATAGAACACAATAATGTAAGAATAGACAAATTGTAAGTAGGCAATTAATCCAAAATGTTAATAAAAAAATCTTACAAAACATTGAATAACAAATTTATATTAGAAATTAAAATAGAAATTATTTTTATTATTAATACAAATAAAATCAAGAAAATAACAAGGCATAAAAATTAAATAATAATGGTTATTATTATTAAAATTTATGTTAATAACATATATATTAATATGAAAATAAATTCAAGATCTATTGAAGAGCTACTATTATGCTTTTTTTATTTAGGCTTTTTTTATTTATTTATTTTTTAACATAATAATGTAGATCGATAGTTGAATTGATAAGTATGATGATCCTTAAAAAAACGTCTCTTAAATCAAAGCAACATGATTAGTCTTCTGTTGCCATTTGCCATGCACTAGCCATTGATAAATTGTTTAGTAATGTAAAAACTGATAACATTATGGTGTTTTTGCGAACGAGGATGAATTACCTTTCTAGTGTGAAACATTTGAGCTTCGGCGTTTAATGTAAAAACGATTGAATATGTTTCATAAAGCATGCAGACTTTTATGTGAGGGTCACATGTTCGACCCCGCAAATGCGGCATCAAAGAACATAATTACTGTTTGATTGCGAGCTAAATAATGACAACGCTTCAAAGATGTTGTTAGTTTACGGAAGACATTGTACAGATTAACGTTATTTTGTCGCATAGACAAATATTATCATATTTCGTTGTAAGTATTTTGCTGGTAGCTACGTGACATTATGTATCCATTCACTGCACAACGCTGCTTGTACGGGAGACCGAGGAAGTTGTAAAGTTACGAGTAAACGACTGGATGGGATATGGGAGCTCGGTGTGCGGAGGTATGCCTGATGGCCTATGATTGCTGGCTTTTCTCGCGATTGCCCACACCACAAAAAATGTTAAAATTGCTTTGCAATTACTTTCATTATGGTTACGTTTGAAATTAATTTATTAGTCGCGAAGTTCCGGGAACTGTGGAAATAATTCTGGTGGAGAGCACTCTTCTGGAGGAAGGCAAATCCCGTCCCAGGGTACAGGTGCGAAATATCCACCTTGCTCATACTAAGACATTACCAAAACAAAAATAATACATTATTTTAACTTACATGTCAAAGAAACGTCACAATGCATCCAATATAACACTTTACAAATTCGTTAACAATGAAAACATTACATTTTTACAATAAGCTAACACACTGTGGTTTGACATGACGAATTAAATGAAAAGGTTAATTAAAAAGATAAATGAAATAAAAATTTAATTGAAAAAACATTAGAAAGAATTTTTATTTAATATAAATCAAATTTAATAATGTTATTATTAAGT
>JAHDVE020006851.1:0-61981 GCA_022606495.2 Halesus radiatus
AAAAATTAGAACATACCCAATATTTGACAAGCTACATAAATAAGATGAGGCATGAAGCATGATTTCCCTTGCCTCGTATAGTATGGAAATTCTGTTCCGCATACAAAATATATTCAAAAAGTTTACTTCAGAACCGCACAGCTACTAAAGGATTACTTCCGCACGATGGATATCTTTCAATATTCGGCCCCCTTTGGTGAGGTATTAATAAAATCAGATAATTCCATGTGCAAGAAGTAGTTAAAGCAATGTCAGAAAATTAGCCAATCTATTACATCCTTAAATGATGGAAACTAATAAAATAAATTTCTTTAACTATGTAGCATATATTTACGTACAATACGACTAGAATACTGGAGACTAATAAAGAGACTGGGGGGTCAAATCGTTTGACGTAAATGTCACTTAACAAGGGCATTGAATTCTACCATCAAATAGTTCGATTTGTTACGAACTATGAACTGTATTAAGAGTAGAAATAATAATGTGGGATAAAAATTAGCACGTTTTAAAAAAAAAGAAACAAACTTTTTTTGTCCGTTCAAATCGAAAATATATTTATTGTTGAATTGATTCAAAATATAATAATTTAATTCGTCTTTCAGTGTCCCGCCGTTACTCGGGGGTTAACTCGGTCTCCCCCAGCTGCGAGCTTCAGTCGGCGGCCACGCAATAAGGTGAGGCTGCAATTAAAGCGTCTCCCCTCGCAGTAATAATTCTGTCATTGCAACAGTTAGTAGAGGCAGCGGATCGCGAAAATGTGTCACACTAATTTATTTTGTTTCAAAGTCGTTTGTCAGCGCGCAACTCGCGGGCGCACTGCCAGATAAATTATCGCGGTTTTTAATTGTCACTTCTTAGGTCATCAATTATTTTGGAAACTTTAATTTCAATGCTTATTTAGCAGCATCAGTTTAAGGTGAGGTTAAGAACCTAGACTCTCTTTCACTGTTGTATGTATTCATTGTTGCAAGTGGGTGGACTTCTAAATATTTTCTTCACAAAATATCATTGTTCAGTCGAATTTTAGATGAACTATAATTTATATGAAAGTAACACAAGTTAAAGAGCATTATAAGTATATTTGCAATGCAACTACATAGAATAGAAGGAATGAAAAATCATCAAAGATCGCAGTAAAAATATTCATATCGAACTTATAAGATACAGTGCTTTCATAAATAAAAATATTAATTTCCCAAACATGTACATATAAGATACAGTGCTTTCATAAATAAAAATATTCATTTCTCAAACATGTACTTATAAGATAGAGTGCTTTCATAAATAAAAATGAAGAATTTAACAAACGCTCCCGGGTTACTAGCAACCTGAAACTATTTTAAAATTTCCTACTACCATCACAGAAAGTGTAAGATGTTGCTTGTGTAGTGATGGAGAACTTAGCCATCCGAGGAATTGAAGTCACGACGCCTGGGTGGGCGACACAGAAGTAATTTAAAAAACTGAAACTTCTGACGATCACCGATATATACAGTCTGTTAAATAGACGTACCTGGCACACTTTAACTGTGATTCCTGACCGCATTTGAACTAAAAAATGTTAATGAAATTTTGGTCTGCGGTGACATTTTTCCTAATATGAATTTTTTCGTTTAAAAAACCTTTCTAACTTTTTCCAATTATTTATTTTCGACCAGACCGGTTTCAATCACGGGCATCGTTAGTCTGACCAGTCTGGAATTTACACTTTCAAAATTAGACATTTTTCGTAGCTTTTTTTATTTTTTATTCTTAGAATTATTTTTCTTCAAATTTCTTAAAAATCACGCATACAAGTAAGCGTTTTATGTATTTAGATGAAATACCATACAATACCACAAGCTAACAAAACTGTGTTTCGAAAAGGACCTTACTGCAATATGGTAATTAAAGTATATAAAAATCTTCCACGCAACATCAACTATTTATATTTATTCATTGAAGATAATATCAAATCTCAAATGAAACATGAAACCGAAAAAGACACATAAAATAAAAAGGTATCAGTTGCATCTAGGAATCGAAAGTAGAACCTGTTTTATCGGGACAATACTCTTAACACTGAGCTGATGAGACCTGTTTATTTTCCGTCATTTTTATCCTTATCATTTTTAAGACTAAAATTATTAAGACTTCAAATTTAAGACTAACCAATATTATCTTCAATTAATTTCCATGTTGATAAATTAATCAGAATAACTTTGAAAAAAAACAAAAAAACAATAACTTTCTTTACATCACTTTTATTTATACGTTAGCCGATCAGATTTCGCTACTACCGTAGCTTCTTTAGGGCAGTATACAACTAAAGTATGAACTAAGATGACATGTGCATCAATCAATCACGTATTATTAATCAATCAATCTATAACACATGTGCATCTTAGTTCATAGTTTAGTTGTATACCTAGAGTAACAATATATATTACTCTAAGGTTGTATACTGCCCTGAAGAAGCTACGGTAGTAGCGAAACCCGGTCGGCTAAAGTATAAATAAAAGTGATGTAAACAAAGTTATTGTTTTATTTTTTAAAATTATAATGTCACATCATCAAGTTACCGATTCATATGAAAATATAAGAATTACTTTGTTTAAATCACTGTTTTTAACTTAGGTAAATATTAATTTATCATCATGTATTATTAACTCTTTTGTTTGTTTGTAATTTGTCTATTCTTGCATTTTTACTGTCTATGCTTATCGTTTTTCTATAGGATTTGCTTAGTATTCTGCATATCCTGGTGAGAAAACCTTCGCTTTCGAAACATATCGATATTTATATTTTAAAAAGACTGATGTAAAAAAAGTAATTCAAATTAATTTATTAATAATGAGGCTACAAAATACTATAAATCTAAATAAAAGAATTTTTTGTTTTAAGCCAGTTTATTTTATTTATATTTATGCATTATCAACTGGTTTCGGTTAAAATCAATCTTAATCAGGAACTTACACATATAAACTAAATTAATAACAGATTAACATATTATTACATATTACAACTTATTATATCATATAATATCATATTATAACATACCATAACATATTCTAACAAATTATAAAATATTATAACATATTATAATAAATTGTAATATATTATAACAAATTATAATATATTATAACAAATTAAATATATTATATCTTATTATAACATACTATAACATATTATATTATAACATACCATAACATATTCTAACAAATTATAAAATATTATAACATATTATAATAAATTGTAATATATTATAACAAATTATAATATATTATAACAAATTAAATATATTATATCTTATTATAACATACTATAACATATTATAAGATATAATATCATATTATAACATAGTATATCATATTATAACACATTATAACATAATATAACATATTATCACATAAGATAACATATTATAACATATTATAACATATTATAACATATTATAACATATTATAACATATTATAACATATTATAACATATTATAACATATTATAACATATTATAACATATTATAACATATTATAACATATTATAACATATTACAACATATTATAACATATTATAACATAATGCAACATATTATCGCATAAGATAATATATTATAACATATTATTACATATTATAACATATTATATCAAATTATTACATATTATGACACATTATTGAGGTGATTTTTCACGCTATCTTTATTTACCAATTAATTTTTTAGATGCATACATTCACACAAACAATGTACAAAGGTTATAAACATTGTGAAATTTTTTTACATAAAGGTTTTCTTTGTGGTTTTTATTTGTATTCAATTATAAATACGTCTGAACAAATGTACATAAACCAACGTGTAATGTATATAATTCAAAAAATATCACATAGGCAAGTTCAGTGCGTAGGTATAATAAAAATAATAATAATCGGATGATTTTTATAGCGCCGTTTTTGTGAAAAATCACCTCAAGGGCGCTGTACAAATATTACTTACTATTTTTATATTATTCATATATTACATGTATTCTACGAATTTGTTTTTTTTTTACATTTATTTTCTCTTTTTGGATAGGCTATCATTACTATAGACCATATAAAGAGATACAGTTAAATTATCAAAACTAAATACGGCTTGGTCTAAGTTTTCTTACATGTTAAATTGAAAAAAAAAGAAGCTAACTGTATTTATTCCTTACGATATATTGCAAGACGCCAATACAAATGACAGAGTGATTGTTTCCATTATATTCAAGAATGTATTTAAGCTAAGACAATGAATTATTATCCATATATTTTTAGGATAAATAACACACAATAGTCTTAAGAGGGGGAGCGGCGGGGGAGGATGGTGGCCGGGGGGACTGACCCATAGAGCCCTCAAATCAAGGTGGAGTGACGGGACGGTTGGTGTTGGTCTGCACGTACGCCAGGTGGCGCTTGTCGGCCGACTTCAGGATCTGGAAGGAGCACTTCAGCGTATCGTCCACTGACATCATTGCACCTGCATTATCGAATTCCCCGCAGTAGTTGGGCGCCGAGAAGTGGGTGACCAGTTGCCTCTTGGCAAAGAACTCATACCCGTCCTCTACCACCTGATGCACCCGGCAGATCAGGTCAAAGTCGTGCTTATTGAAGAACTTGGCCACTATTTCAATGACTAAGGTGAAGGTGAAGCTCGTTCTCGCCCCAGCCGGTGGTGTCCTTTTTGAGGTCGGACTACAGCAGGTCGCAGAGCAGCCCCTGGTCGGGCACTTCCCGGTTGTATACAATATTTTTTTACAACCACTCTAGCCCGAATAGCCGTTGTAAATCACTCGATTTTGGCACTTTACTAGTACATGTGGCGAAAACCTTCGACCGATGTGACCGATGCCCGATGCGTTAATTCAGAAAAACGAAGCAGATTTCACTTTAAAATATTTGGGTTTTTATTATAAACTTGATTTAATCTCGAGACGGCAGCACTAAAATTATGTAATTTTTATAAATGTAACCTAAAAAATATTGCGGTTATTTTATGCTATTTTTACACCGGGAAAATTAAGAACTTCCCAATATTTCCACGATAAACTAAGAGCGATTATAAAAAGCAGCCGGCAGCCACGAGGGCGCCTAGACTATTTATACCTAATATCTTCAGTTAGTGGCAGTATATTAGAATATTTGTTTTAAAAGATGGATGTTGAAGGTAAGTTAAATAAACATTAATATTAAAAGTTAAATATTAAAACATACTATAACATGTTATAACATACTGTAACATATTGTAACATATTATAACATATTATATCGTATTATAACATAAAAATAATATACGAGTATTATAATATCAAAATAATATACTAAACAAACTAAATAACTAACCATCACACCGATTCTCCGCAGGGGTAAGCAGAGAGGACGGACCGCCAAACAAATCGATCTTGGCATTCACTTATTGGTTCATTCACATTCATGCATCGTCTCATACATTCTCTTCTATTATTTCGACGTATGATATGGCCCAACTCAAGTCTTTGATTCACTTGATCGTGCCATGTCTTCTTCAGGCGTTCCCGGCTTCTCCTTCTATTCACATTCCCGTCATACATTCTTCTTAGACTCCTTTCTTCGTTCATTCGCTCTACATACCCAAACCATGTAACCGTCCCTTTCTTAATCTTACTATATATAATATACTATAACATAAAAATAACATTTTATAACACACTATAATATATTATAATATCAAGCCAGAAAGTGATTGCTTTCTCCGATAAACTATAAGCCCATTGAATAAATTCCCATATTATTGGCCATATGTTAACTGTAGGAAATAGGATGTACCTATAAGCTAATACCCTTTGTGCTATATTTGGATAATACTAAAAGTTTAACTTTTCTAAATTTGATGTCAACTCAGCAACTGACCGGTCATGCTGTTATACCATATCACATTGAGCATTGTTTCAAATTGATATAAAATCATTACTATACAATAGTAATTTATTTATTTATTTCTTTATTTCTGCATAAAACTTTCAAAGAGAGAAATCCCGAAATACAGTAAAAATAAATATTTTTTAAAGATCATTATTGAAAAGAAGATTTTCTTTTCGGGGATAAACATTAATAAATTGAGATATTATTTGAAATCCGCATTCATTTAGGTGTAATTTAATGGTTTTCAGATTACGATACCGATAGCAACATTTATATTGTGTGTGATTCATATAACCCATTTCGGTTTTCCGTTGATCTTTAATTTTACATAAGCTGTAAAAAAAGTCAAAATCATTTGGTTGATCTGTCAAATTTCTAGGAATTTTAATATCAGAAGTTGATTGACTAAGTTGATCTAGATTGCTTCAAAATATATTTTAGATAATTAAAATTGATTCAATACGTTTTTCAATAAATACGCCGATAGCAACACAAATAAAGTGGTGAAATCTTATTGGAATAAATATTAGGTACAATTTAACATATTCACACTTTGGAAGTCTCCATCTTTATACCCTGCGAAGTCAACCCTTTTCTCTCTCGTAGGTATTTCCCTATCTCGGGGTGAAATACTCAGAGGTCTGTAAACTTTTATCAAGTAATTTCCCACTTTGGTCTGGTATCATATGCCTGTAGTTATAATTTGATTGCTAAAATTATTGTACCTTACGACTGTTGCGTTGTAATGGCCACTTTTACAATATGACAATACCTATTCTCCAAGAACTAAGAATATCGGTAAACAGCATATCTACTAATTAAAACAGTGCCCAAGCGGGCGCAATGAACAATAAATTAAATATATTGGTTGCGCCAGTAACGGTTCAACCTGGATAGCCTTGTAGTTGATTTGCACAATAATATGCATCCCAATAAAACACACCCAATTTGTAATCCATACCTAGTCCATCGACTTTACCCGAATCATTCACTAATTTTCGTTCACTAAGCATTAATGCGCAACCGCAACCCGCTGCAATATTCGTATTGTCTTCGCCACCTCTGTGGTATTTGTATTGTGTCATCCCGCCGTAGATGAATATCGTCTGTGTTTTTTGTGTTGAACTATTATTAATTATTTATAAGTGCATCGGCAGTCAAAGAAGAGGCTTGTGGAGAAATAAGGATCAGTCTTTGAATCCCATCTTACTCTTCCTATTTTACACCTGCATATTTGAACAAATCAATTATAAATATTTAAATGACGATAACGATAATGTATGAACCAGTGCACCCATATATTACACATATACTACAATTATGTATATTTTACAACAAAACTTAACAACATCCTTCCCCCAGATGTAAAACGAATAGAAAGGTTTAATGAATACAAATCTAGAAATAAAGTATGGCTGAATGAGGTCAACGAAATAACCTTAAAAATAGTACTAAAAACAACATAGTAGACACACCTAATTATATAATATCAAATTAAATAACTCTACACCGCCATTAGAGGAAGACTGAGAAGAAGCACGAAAATTAAAATTAAGAGTTCGCGAAATAGACATAATAATGAATACACCATTTTGTGTTTTAAACATCCATTTTGTAAATATGTTTATACTTACAACATAATAACAATAATAATCTGATGATTTACATAGCGCCGTATTTCGTGAAAAATCGTTTGAGGGGCGCTGTATAAATATTAGCTGTTAGGGTTTATCATTATTGTGTACAAACAGGTACAGAATAAATTTGAAATTTTCGCTTACTCATATACTCGTACATTGTTGCTAAAAATGATTATGATATTTTTTTTATTTTAAAAAGTGAACTATGAACAACTCTTTTTGCACTCGAGTAAAAAATTAATCACTCGAAAAACATGGCATTATCAAGTAAATCAATTAGTTAGGCGGTTCTTGTTAATGTAGTAAAAGGTATGTATAAATGAAGGTGAAATAAGAGTGGAGCCAAACAAATTTGGAAAATTTCGTGATTTGTGTGCGTATTCAATTCGTCATGATATGTGTTTTTTTATTTTTTTTTATTGTGTAATATTAATTATATACAGTGGGAACTTATACCCGCTAAGCCACTGCAAGTAGCTTGTCAGCAGGAGTTTATTTCAACAATATAATACAACAATAAATTACAATCATCATACAAATGTAGGGCAATTTAGGCGCATGCATGTTGTGATCAATGTACATAAGTTGAAAAAAAATGAAAAAGAAAACTACTTTTAGTACTGTGGTACTTTTAGTATACTAAATTCTCGTAAAGATAGTAGTTTATTACCCGCTTTAAGAATATTTACCACCTAAGAGTAAACAAACGCTAGTTGATATATATATATACATATATATATTTTAATTCCTACTGGTCTCAGTTTTTAAATAATTTTACTGTGTAAACTATAGTTTGCGTATGAATATCGAATTCTGAAGCTCGGCTACCTAACAACTACTATTTTCAAATGATCCGCACGCCACAGCTTTCGCTCCCCTTACGTAGGGTTATAGTATGCGGACAATATATTAACACATTTCCGGGGACAATAAAGACTCTGAGACAATAAGGCCTTCCAATGCCAGGCGGTTAGCATACTCGAAGCTTTTGTTAGAACCATCTTGGTTACTTGTTCCTCCTCACTTGCTAGTCTCCGGCCACTTTGGATCGTAAATTTGTGGCATTATCGAAAATATATCGACGCGAAGAGGGAAACTTTGGGTCGTTAGCGGTTTATTTTGAAGGCTTGATGAAATTTTCAAATTATCGGAGACAGTTTGCGGTGAGTAATGTTGATAAGATAATTATCTTTCTTTGTAAACGGCTTCTTGGCTTTGAAGCAATCGTCAATGAATTTATGCTCTCAAATAATACCCACCCACCACATCGTGAAGTTGAAAAGTTCATCATTGTCTTACAGCGACTTGTAGCAACTTGTCTAACAAACACAATGTTAAGCAACATTGGAGCTTGAGGATATGGACAAAATTATTTTTCTGAAAAATTTATCAGGGTGGCATTAAAGATTTTATTCAGCAATTATAAAAGAACAAAGAGTACCGAAGGTTTTTTTTGTCTAGTTGTCATTAAATTTTGGAGCGCTGAGCGCCCGCAATGTAATACTTTAAAAATTTGCGCGATTTGAATCCGTTTTCGTATACTTTTTTAAAGATTTTTTGTTTGCAAAAATATTTTTTTTCTGTTGTAGGCTGCTTTTGTAGAAAATTTTGTATTTATATTAATACTTTATATCCTTGTCCGTTGTGTTATTTCTATTTCAGTTTTGTGTTTTTTACAACACGTCTTGTATAATGTCGAAATATCTCTTTTGTAGCTTATGGGATTGATATGTCGCAAAACATAAAATGTTAAAAAAATAAAATAAACAACTTCTTTGTTTTTGGCAAAACGAAATTTTTGTAAACTGTTCCGTCTTACCAGAATCTGATTATAAATTTATAAAAATTGTATATATCCATCATCGGTAGTCAATTCATCTTATATTCAACGAAATGATTTTTTGACATATCCGATCGGATTCGGCGGCGTTCAATGCACACAAATTTTGCGTATCCGATGGGTATTTCGGCGCACTAAAAGTTAAATAAGTTAAAAATCGTTTTCGTGTGTAAGCTGAATGAGTGAAAATATAATTTTCGGACAGAAAATACGGTAAGATTTGTGACCGGAGCTCACCGTTTGAGTACTTTTACTATATTATTAGCCAGTTATTAACACCCGCTTCCCCTATCCTTCTGCAAACATGTTCTTTCTAGGAGGTGATATAACTCCAAACTAGCTACCTCATGTATTACATATACTGCAATATTATTTCCTATAGGAATTTACATTACTTTAATTTGTTTAGAAAAAAATCTTTAAAAGGAATAATTCTAACGTTACGAACAGTTAGACATTTTATAGTAGACAAAAAATGAAGGCGCTGAAATCGTTTACAACGTATTAAATGACGACACCAAGATGGCTCATAGGAACGTTATTTTTAGTTTAAAAAAGCATAAACGGTATATACTTTCCGAAAGGAAATGATTCTACATCACATTTTAAAACAAATTTATTATTACCTTTTTTTAATTCTTTAACATTTTGCAATGAAATGGCGATTTTTTGTATTTCCAAAATGTACGAGTATGTATCGAAATAACCATATGTCAGATCTTAGATTAAAAAAAATTAAATCAAACTCACAGATCAAAGAAATATAAATTCAAGTTTAGTATAGTTTCTTTTTAAAACGACCTATCAAATTCGTATGTGAAAGAATTTGGGGAACACAATTTAAAGACAGCATAGTATTGCCATGCCAGTAATGATAAAATGTATTTTCACCTTATTAAATGTTTTCTTATCCGTGGTTGTGTGGGTGTGTGGGTGTGCAACTATGCAATACCCAGCTGGCATATTAAATAGATTTACAATTTATTACGTCAATACACAATGAATTTTACAAAACAAAAATACATTGTGGTATTCAAAAAACATCACCTTAAATTAAAAATAAATACGGCAACGCGATGAAACGGTATAGATTTACCGCATTTATCTGAGAAAATAGGGCAGAATGTTTTATAACATAAATTTGTATAAGACTCAAATCGCAGCTCGTTTGGTGACATCATTAATTACTCATACGTCACGTCTGTAAGCCCATGTAACGTAAATTTGACGTGACGTCACAAGCATAAGGGTGCGTCACAAAACCGCTGACGATGTCACAATATTACTTGACACGTAAATCACTTGCACACGCGCCATTCCTTGCAAAAAAGATTCAATGGAACTGTGAAATAAAGGCTTTAGATGTGGTTAAACTGAGGTTGACTTAAATTAATTTCGTCATATGCAAATAACAATTTTTTTTATAAATGTGATAAATAAGACAATGTATTCAACTCACAACTTGCTTGTTTATATTATTTTAATAGTAGAAAGATTCTAAAAACGTCTAAAACACCAGTATTTCTGAGCCAGTGAGGAAGGCTTGGAAGTACCTGGTTACCCAGATGTTGTCACCGAACACGAAAAAAGTCATTTCAAGCAACGTGTCGATTCTAAAAGGTGGTCTTGGTGGTCAGGGCGATACTGAAAGTATAGACCACTCTGGAACCTACCGCAAATATACTATGTATTATTTTAAAGGAATAAACTGCTTATAGCGCAAATTAATCAAATAATAAAGTTGCCTGAGAAATTCAGACAAGTGTTTACTGTGGACAAATCTCGAACTGATGTTTTGAAAATTATTTTTTTTTAAAAGCTATTTAAAAAACCATTTATCATAAGTAGCAATTCTGTTCTGATAGCCATCCTCTAAAATGTTGTTACATATTTCTATTGAATCTATATGTTTAGAGCCTGTGCATTTAATTATGTTATTTTCCTATTGCTTATGCATATATTTTTTTTTGGTTTTTATGTTTTCATGTACCATACATATTTTTCTTGAAAAATCAGTCCCATAAAGAGTTAAATTAATAAGTCACGGAGTGTAACATCGTTGTATGTCTTATACCTGCCCTGGTTTTGCAGAGGTGTGCTGCAGAAATCGCTCCAGTGTTGTCCAAGCTCTTTAAAATGTCCCTGAAATGTGGTTCTGTACCCTGTGGTTGGAAAAAAGCGGTCATTCATCCTATACCTAAGAAAAGTGACCGCTCCAACCCGGCCAACTACCGCCCCATAGCGATCACATCAGTTCTGTCCAAGGTGATGGAACGTGTGATCAACGACAAACTGCTCACATACCTCGAGAAGAACAAAATTAGTAACGACCGTCAGTATTGATTCCGGCGGAACCGCTCGTGCGGTGATCTTCTCGCGTATGTGACGCATGTTTGGGGGCGGTTCCTGGGACGTTATGGTGATATTCAAATGGTCTCACTGGACATTTCTAAGGCCTTTTATCGGGTTTGGCACCGAGGACTTGTCAACAAACTGTCTTCTTACGGACTTCCCGTTTCCTTGTGTACGTGGATTGCCGACGTTCTGAGGGAGAGATCGATTCAGATGGTTGCTGATGGTTTCATCTCTTCCTCGCATTTAATAAATGCTGGCATCTCACAAGGATCGGTTCTGTCACCGACATTGTTTTTGTTGCACATCAATGACCTCTTGACATGTACACCAATCCATTGTTAAGCGGATGACAGTACAGTCCATGATAGATTTTTGTTTGACAAGCCCCCAAAGGGCACACAAACTCCAACGGCTCGGAGGACTTTGAAGCAGAAAATGGACGGTTACCTCCAGAGGGTCTCCTCTTGGGGAAAGCATAACCTCATCGAATTTAATGTTTCAAAGACCCATTCATGTCTGATTACGTCTAATAAGGATCAAAGTGACAATCTAGTCTCCTTTAATGGAAGCAATCTTCCCAGCAAGCCCTCCATTGATGAGCTTAGTGTAACCTTAATTGACCAGCTCAGGTAAGTCCCAAAATATCTGAAAAAAACCCTTGACTCTGTGCAGAAACGGGCAGTCCGTTTGATAGATTCGCATATCTTAACAAACGGACAGAAATCTTTGGAACACAGACGTCAGGTGGGAATGCTGTCCTTGTTTTACCGGTATTTTAATGGAAGATGCTCTGAGGAACTAGCGTCATTGAACCCTTCGGAACTGGTGCATAGTCGGGAAACACGCCAAACGCGTGCGCAACATTTGTACACGGTTGACATTTGTCACATGAGAACGGGTCGCTTCTACGACTTGTGTTCAACAGCTCGGCTGTGGAATGATCTACCTCTGTGTTTCCTCCATCCTGCAACATGAGTCTCTTCAAGACCCATGTTCACTCCTTCCTATCCTCTAAAAGACCCTCCACACAGCATCCCCAAAGATTATATATTCCTTGAGGGAAATTATTTCCCTCAGGGTTTTCTGTGTGGTGATACCGTAAAAAAAAATTGAAATAAATTAAATGAAAAAAATTACTTGCTCAGGCGGGGGTTTGAATCCGCGACCTCCGGATTCGTACCCGGGGATCGTAACCACTCAACCGCGGAGGCTGTCTTGCTTGTGAGGAAGAATTACAAAACGGCTAAACATTTAAAAAAAACCTACATAGAATTTAGTGATTCGACATTGAACTTTCATCTATTAATGTAAAGAAGGCAATATCCATGTCGGTAGATAGTAATTAGTTGAAATAGTGCGGTAGGTTGGTCCGCATTGCGAGGTGCCACCCGCCAGACTCTACTGTGCTCCACGCTCTGATTGCTCTGCCCTTTTTTGCCCTTCTCGCTAATCTACGGCTTGATATTAAATTAAGGCTGAGTCCAAGAACAATGAACCTGAATAAAGGGCATATTGGAGCTGATTAATTAGGCTTAACGTTTTACCCTCGTGTCGTTGCCCCGTGAGCATTAACAGATCTATAGATTTATACAAAATTAGCTTTGTGAATTAAACTAACCAATGTTCTTTGTTACAAGTTATAAGCTTTCGAAAACAGAAACAGTTATTGCATTATGATTACTTTTATTTCTTTTTTATGTTCAATTACCGTTTACATACATTAAAAAAACTTCGAATATTCCATTATATGTAGATAAAATATTATTCTACGAACATATTAAATTCTGTAATTATACAGCAAAGATCATAGCAAAGGGTATAAAAATAGGAACTTACAAGGCAAAAACGAAAAAAAAAACATAATTAAAGTCCTTGACATATTTAACAAAATATGTCTCATTATACTGTGTTTTACTTGATTCAGGAATATATCAAAGTAGTTAACTACTTTACAAACCTCATTACCATGGACTAGGAGTCTATGGTAAAGAACATTTGGTAATTTGTTCTTGTAACCTCAGTGTGAAATAGGATATACTGCCTAGTGGTTCTAGTTTTTTTTTTAAGTTTTACCCCGTCTGCTTTGAAAATATAATGAAATATAAATTTTAAAAAAATGTATTAACATAACCATCATGGTGGACTTTAAATTAAATTAAAAACGACCAATTTACGTTGGAACACAAATTTTCTGTACATAATTTAAAATATCGACCCGAAAACATCGTTTTCTTAAAAGGTTTTGTTTTTATATATTTATTTATGTCATCATATTTATATAGCAAATATGATAATTTAAAAAAAAAATACGATAAACCCGTAAATAATTTTCTAATTTGCCTCTAAAATTATGAATATTGTTTTTTCTTTTTGGTATGTACATCATAATTTAAAGCAAAAATAAAGAAAATACTTCTCATACTTACTAGATATTTACTAAACCTTTAATTTAAAAAAAAATGTGTCATTCAGTTTGGATGGGTATTTGGCCTCAAATCCAAAATTAAGTAAGGTTTCAAACAGGTAGCGCAGCCGTTCCTCTTAAGCCTCCACATTCACAAATTCGATGCATATATTACAAATTACCATTTAAGAGATAAAAAAACATGTTATTTCTTAAGATAATCTCTATTCAGATGTATAATTGACAAAGTAATTAAATGAAATTCCCTCGATCGAAAAAAATCGAAGTTTCGAAGAAAATAAATAATACGTATGGTCCTGTTATTTAACATAGATACTATAGATATTAAAAAAATCGCAGTGTTTCTTTAATGCTACTTAATTAAGCAGTCTTAAGTTTCTGCTCTATTCTAAATAAGTCGTGTTTTATTAAATATCTTTAAAACGATCGCTTACGCCTTAAGCGTCATCTATACTAGCGCGCTCTCTCTCTCTCTCTTCTATATTAACATATCTCCTTTTCAAACAACCTTTAGATTCCGCTCGGAGGGTATTGCTGGATAAAGATCCAGTTTTCAAGAGGCTTTCATATTTTCTTACGTATAAAATGACAAAGGTAGGGGTTAGTACGAATATAAAATAATTGTTTTTAATAAATTCATTTCGCTCACCTGATTTAATCCCTCGGGAGGAGTGGGATGATATTTTGAAGATATCTGGAAAAAAATAAATATTAACATTCCTGTAGATCTAAATAAAGCTTGAAAATTGTTAAACACTGAAATCACTACGAAACACAAAATTCTACCACGATTGAACAGTTTTAGAAAGATACATTTTACCTAGGTTATGTTGTATTATTAAAAATTACAATTATATTTAATCGAAATTGTATACGTTGAGACATCAGGCATCTTTTTAAAAACGATTGCGGGGAGTACTTTTTAAATACGAGCCAAAAAATCATCGAAATTTGCATATACGAGTATGTTTTCCTAATATTGGCTATGCGTGGTTAAAAATGAAAAAAAAAACAATAATAATTATCAAATTAATAACAATTGTTTTGTTTAATTTTGTTCTATTTTCTTATTATTTGTTTATACTTATCATTATTCTTAGTAGGTAAATTGTTTATCCCGAAGAGGGAAGCTTTTCTACTGAAACATGTAGATATTAACATATTAAATACAGTGGTTTTAAACAAAGTAATTACATTAATTGATAAACTAAAGTTCTTAAAAACTTAAGACAAGATTTTTGTGCATAGCGCAAAGGGTAACAATTATTATTTTTATAAACAATAATTATTAATCTAAAACACTCATCCAAATTGAAAAAATGAGTGTTTTAGATTAATAATTATTGTTTATAAAAATAATAAAGTAATTACAATTTATTCAAAAGATTGGTATTCACTTATATACTTGATATTATTATTGTTTAGTATTGGATGTAATCCTGATGAGGAAAGCATCGCTTTCGAATCATGTTGATATTTATATGTTAATAAAGTGGTGATTAAAAAGATTTTTTTTTATTAATTTATTAAAGTAATTATTACTGATTTAATAAATATGACACCACGAAGTTATTTTATAATAATAACACGCCCAAAAGGATTTGACATACATTTATATTATTTTTAAAATCACATAAGAAAAAAAAAACGTATTTAAAACATGCACAAAAGTTAAATTACATTTGATAAAAGTTAAGTTACACTTGAAAATAGTAAATAGTACAATATCCATAAAGTTAATATTAATTTTAGGTCCAACGCTCTATATTATCTTTGTATCACTTATGAACAAAATATTCTCGTTTGTTAAACATTATGTATACGCTGATGATACAGCACTTATAATATCCCATGAAAATTTGGATACTGCAATAAAATTGTTACAGCTAGACTTTATTTCTTTATTAAAATGGTCACATGACTCTGGTCTAATAATCAATGCTAAAAAAACGAAATTGATGCATATAAGATCCCCGCATGCAAGGTACAGCGAGGCACCTGTAATCATATCCCATTAATTTAATTGCATTCACAATAATATCAAACGAGTATGTGTATCTAGGTGTTACGGTGGATTGTAACATGAAATGGGACGTACAAATTTCCAACCTCTGTAAGCGACTTCGAGCCATTGTAGGAAGACTCCACAAGGTAAAATTATATGTGCCTATAAAAACTATGAAACTAATTTATTTGTCTCTAGCAGAATCGACTATAAGGTATGGTATAACTTCTTGGGGACACTCCTGTAAGACCAACATAAAACATTTACAGCTGATTCAAAATGCCATGGTAAAATTGCTAGTAAGTAAAACAGTTTTTAAGCAAAGGCGAGACATTGATATCATGTACAAATCAATTAATGTATTACCTGTTCGTGGTCTTTTGTGGCATAAAATTCTACTGCAACATATATCTGAAAGTCCGTATAAGGCAGTGGTGGATCATGTACACAATATACGTTTCACACAAAATATAGGAATGGTAGTGCCAATATTTAAAAATAAATATGGTCAACGAACCCTTGAATACATTGTACCATTTATATTTAACAAATTGCCGTACGAATTTAAAAACAATTGTCCTATGATGAAATTCTCACTGATGTTAAAGTGTTGGCTTTTGGAAAGTAACCTTGTGTATTGATGGTAACAAATATGACGATGTCCTTGGTTGTATAGCTCCTAGATATCTGGTGTACTTACTGTTACGGTGTTATTATTTTTAAGTCTATCCTCATTGTAACCAACCTGTACTGCTGTTTTATGTATATATTTTTTAAATTTTTATTTCTTAATCTATTTAATACTTACAGATGCTTTGATATTTCTGATATTTACGTAATAGTTATATTTTTGTAATATTAATGTTTTTATAATGTTGATATTTTAAAAAGTATTGATGTTTTTATAATATTGATATTTTTATAATATTGATACTTTTATAATATTGGTATTTTTATAATTTTGATATTTTTTATGATATTGACATTTTTATAATATTATTTAAATCGGTGTTATAAAATTGGACTCTAGTATCTCAATAACAAAACTGTAATGCTATTACCATTATTTTTTCTCTTTAATTTTTTTTTCTCAACTTATGTACAGCACAAGATGCCTGCGCCTAAATATAATAATTTTCCCCTACACTTGTATGATGATTGTAATTTATTATTGCATTATATTATATTGTTGAAATAAACTCCTGCTGACAAGCTACTTGCAGTGGCTTAGCGGGTATAAGTTCCCACTGTATATAATTAATATTATACAATAAAAAAATTAAAAAAACATTATTAACAAATAAGTAAATGATATAAGTTGCAGTTGACAATTTTTTATTATTTTTTTTTTTTATTTAATTTTACAACAGAAAAAATATACAACTCAAAAAGACCCGATAAACTCCTTTTTTGTAGTTTGTCTAACGGCAGCTTGTTATCAAAAACATAAAATTTACAGACATGGTTACAAAATATGTAAAATAAAAACATTTAAAAAAAAAAATTAAAAAAAAAAACAATATATAAAATAAAAACATACAAGCCATATGTTACAAGCTTAAAACATTAATATTTATAAAGAATATTACTCTAAAATATTTCTGCAAAAATAAATTAAAAAAATGAAATAAAATAAAAACACGAAATAATTTATAAACTAGGCAGAAACAATTCGTTCATCCTCCTTTTGACATTTGCAAGTTTATATTATTGGCAGATACATCCATATCCTCTAAGTATTTGTTACCAAGACTCTAAGTGTTGAATTGGGGAATTCAAAGTAATGTTGGAACGGGATATAGATACTTATACGATACGATACTTTGATACACAAATATATGTACGCGTACATGTATGTATGTGTGCGTACATGTATGTGTGTGCGTACATATATGTATATGTGCGTACATGTATGTATGTGTACGTACATATATGTATGTGTGCGTACGTATATGTATATGTCCGTACATATATGTGTATATTATATGCGTATTTGTTTGCGTGTGTATGTATGTGTGCACCTATGTGCACATGTGTGCATGCTTGCACGTATTAAAAAAAATATATATATATATATATATATATATATGTATTTTGTGATCTAATTCTTACGCACGTCTTTTTCTCCTTTCTATCTTCTACTTTCTTTCATAATTTTTCCAATTGTCAGCATGTTAATATAATTAATATAATAAATCCATATGTTTACACTAGACTTCATACAAAGTAACTATACTCCATTGGTCACCATGAAACAGGCAGCCGCCTAGTACGGTGATCGAATGTATCTAATCCATGTAAATGTCTCCATTAAATATCACGTATTTTATAAATAAATAAATAAACACCTTAAGTATTCCTTAATTCTAATACTGAAATTTCTAGCAGTTCTTTCCTATGTAAAAGTAGTTTCAATCGTTACAAATTAATTTATATACCCCCGATCTATTTAAATGTGTCATGATATTTTAGTTCGAGTTTTGAACTGTTGAGGCCCCGAACCATGTGCTTTGTCTTCACTTGTTATTCTTAGACAAAAGAATCCGCTTTAATTAATAAGGGATGCTTTTGGGAAATAGTTGGGGGCTTAATGCCCGGCATTCCTCGGGAAGAACATGCAAAAGAAGACGACGGGATTATCGTTAGTTCGGGTTAAATGTTAACTGTAGTATGTCGGCTTAAGCCGCCGAGCTAATAGTGCGGAGACATATTTTAGAATGTGTATTCAAAAGTCCACGGGATTATGGAACGACATGTAAAATCGTATTTTAAAATTGTATTTATACTCTGTCGGTAGAGAAGAATTCATTTTTAAGTCGTTGAAAAACACCCAAGTAAATCAGGGACAAGTCCTATAGAACGTTAAAATAGTATATATATACAAATTATTATAAGCAATAATTATTATCTGAAAAATCATACAGATTGAATAATCTTCCGAGAAAAAATACATTCCCGACAGTCCCGTCGGCAGCATGTATTTTTTCTCGGAAGATTATTCAATCTGTATGATTTTTCAGACAATAATTATTGCTTATAATAATTTGTTTAATATTTGTGCTATGCATAAAAAAATCTTGTCTTGTAAACATTAGTTTAATCATTTAAAATAATAAGTATATATATACATTTATTGCAAATATGTTTCTAAAAAAAATTATATGTGATACCACAAAAGAGTCCCAACTGCTCCCAACCTTCTGGAGTCAGCTAACTAATCTAAATTATGGCATCCACAAATGGGGTACGTTGTGAGGATGAAGGTATTGAGGAAGTACCTGGCTATCCACATATGGTCACCAAACACGGCTAAAAGCCATTTCAAGATACGTTTCAATTCTGAATGGTGGTCTTTCACCAAGGTGATCCTGAGAGTATCTCCAACTCTGGAACGTACGTAAATATACTATCTATTATTTTAAAATTAATTCATTGTGAAACAGCAGAAATTAATTAAACAAAATTTACTTGCGTTCGCCAGGATTTGAACCCGCGACCTTCGGATTCATAGTCGAGAGCCTTACTCCTCGATCATGGAGGCCATCATACAGTATAACCACGCTTAAAGGGCGTTGTTCGGCCTCCGTTGAAGATGCAGCGCCTCGCAGATTCTCGCAGAGGGAAGGGTGCATGCGTTCGCTGTTTTGTTGCACCACAGAGTAGCCGAGACGAATCAGCGCTAACGGAGATCAGAAAACACTCTTGTCCAGGCCGTCGCCCAGTGGCAGAGCGTGCCCCTACATCATAGATGGCGAATTTCCATTAAGCCACCTTGGTACAAATGCTAAATATATTCACCTTTTTATTATTTTTTTACTTTTTTATATTCTATTTCCGCATGATGTAATTTATTTAGATGCGTTATTTTAAATTGCACTCACCGCTTTGTTCAGCTGAAAGAAATATATTCTTATTATTATTATTATTAACACAAAATGTTTCATTTAACATAATTTTATCTCAGTTAATTAAGTTTTTATTCCTCAATGTCTATCTTTAAAACGTTTCAGACATTACAACGCTTAGGGTTAGTCTTAAAATCAGTTTTCTTCCGAAGTTATTCATGAAATTTGATAGTAGTACCAAGTTTGTTTGGATTTCCTTTGAATACCACTTCAATGTTCGCCCAATCCAAAACGCTGACCAAATGAATGTGGATTGCTTTTGGATATCCTCGCCATAAAATGAATCATGTTTTTAATCACCCAGTGAACCTTCTGAGTAATCGAATAGTTAGGCAAAGAGACCACAAGATTTGAGATCTTAATGTGGGAAAGTTATCAAAGGCAACGATTCTATTATAGGGTGTAACAGAACGCCCATAAATTAAACAAAGATTAAACCTTTGCTGGAATTCTCGGGACGAATGAGGGTTGGAGGAGTAACGAGTATGAGCCCTTCAAATAAGGGCTGCCAGAAAAAATCTTTAAACATTTGTATTACTGATAAGTTGAGTCCAGAATAATCTGTTTGACGGTCTCAGTGGTTGAGTGGTTACGATCCTTGGCTACGAACCCGGAGGTCGCAGATTCAAATCCCGGCGGGCGCAAGTAAATTTTATTTGATTAAATTGTGTTGTTTCATAATTTATTCATTAAAAATAATATGCAGTATATTTGAGGCATTCGAAATGGCTTCAGCCATGTTTGGTGACCAGATCTGAATAGCCAGATGCTTCCCCACCTTTTTCTTCCCCATCTTCTTCCCCTCCTCAATACCTTTAGCCTCAAAACATGCCCCAATTGTGGCATGCCATATTCGCACTAGCTCCAGACAGTTGGAAGGAACTGAGATTTTGTGTGGTATCACATAAAAAGAAATTTTAAAAAAATTTGACAATCCTTTAAAATCATTACATACTATCAATTTGAAACTTATTATTTTGCACATTTATTGAAGTACTACGTTATTCAAATAGATTTAGAATAATTTTGTAAAGCTGTTTTACATAACGCGTGTATTAAAAAAAGCATTATTGCTATTCTCCATACATTTTTTTACAGCATAATTGTTTATTATTATCAAAGTTAATGAAGATAACTAGCTCTAAAATATATTTTTTTCGTAAAGTCCAAGAGATCAGGAGTACTTCAAAGATCTAAGCTTCAAAACTTCTTGAAAAATCTTCGATGTACATATTTTTCAATTAGACGGTAAATATCACATTTTAGTATTTGCTTTGAATTTTGCAAATCAAACTGGTTCACTCAAAGTTTAATATTTATAATAAGATTTTTTTTAATGTTTAATATTTACATTTAAAGACGATGTCAGTTTATCCTCAGTTCTAGAAATTTCATTTTATTTACTCAACTGTGATTGTAATGAAAATAACACATTATTTTCATTTTCACATGAGCATATGGTAAACAAAACATTTTTATTTCACGAATCTTGCATGTCGTGTTTACCTTTCAATCCGCTAAGAGTATTATTGTTTTTTTCATTACTGCTATCCTGTTACATTACACATTAATCATTTTACATAGTTACCTAACAGTATTACAATTACGATACTTGGAATGATGTTTTATAATGTTGTGTGTACGGTAGGTTTGAGAAGATAATACTGTGAATTAAAAATTATAATATGTTTCGTGAGCTTGTGGTGCGGTGTTCACGTGGCTATGTTTAATGGTGATACTATTATTAATGTATGCTGGATAGATTTTGCTTTATTATTTTTATTTTTCTTTTAAATAAACAAGAAGAAACGATTTTTCAGTAATTAGAACCTGATAAGGGGTAGCGATTCAGGAAAATCATTTTTTTAAATAATGTCCTTATCGAGTTGTTTGGCGGTCCGTCCTCTCTGCCTATCCCTGCGAGAAAACGGCGTGATTGTTAGTTAGTTGAAGCATGTCGCATCGTGGCATGTCTATAACATCTGCAAAATTTGCTATGACCTACCACCTTTTACCCACTTTAAATTATCGTGAGTACGAAGAAATATTAAGATTTTAATGATAGAAGAAGATAATATTAACACATCCCAGATGAACCACGAAACTGAAAAAACAAGAGAAATTAAAAAGATTTCAGTCGCATCTGGGACTCGAACCCAGGACCTCTACCTATCCGGGACCTACCTATTTGCAATCATCGTAAGGATAGCAGCACATAATATGGGATTTATAAAAATGGAGGATAATATTAACAAATCTTGAACATAAAGTATGATATCGGTGTAAATGGCGTAAATTGATCTGGTCTCATTAGCTAATTTGGTTAAGCGGTTACCCCGGATAGGTAGAGGTCCTGGGTTCGAGTCCCAGATGCGACTGAAATCTGTTTAATTTCTGTTGTTTTTTCGGTTTCGTGGTTCATTTGGGATGTGTTAATATTATCTTCTTCAATGATTAAAATATTACAATGAGGTTTACAAACTTCAATAAGTTATAAAAAATAAATTAAATATTAATATATTATAACAATTCATATTTTGTTATTGCCAATCTTGATAAAGCGCCTATTGGCGATGTTTTAAATGCACCAATTAGTAACGCCGTATATTATTAGTTCTATTTTTTGAATAGTTATTTTATTGATTTTTTTGTTATACCGTGCCGGTTTTAATCTGTTACGGCCATGTTTAGACCAGCCGTTTTATAGTCTAGGATAGATAAAATTATTATATTATTACGCTATTTTCAATTATTATTCTGATAAACGTTTTATTTTAAAGAATCGCAGAATCTGACAACATTTTCAATATCGATCCGATTCTTTGAAAGCATTATTTACAGGGCGCAACCCTCACTCTAGCCGGGCCAGGGCTCGCGCAGAGGGGATCATTTTATGAACCATTCACTGGGGCACCATCAGATACCAAGAGAAACATATTTTAGGTTCGATTTAAAGGATCCGACCTCAGCTCCATCGATCCTCCACTCGTGTAACTACCAAGTGTTCAATTATTAACTTGGGTCCTGTTTTATTGCGGAGTAATTCGTTGATGACCCGATCGATTTTGAAAGATTAATTCATAATAGGAAGCCTTTATGTTAATTATTTTTTTAAGTAGCAACCATGTTTACAATCAAAATATATTTCCAACAAATACTTCTGCAAATATACATTTTTAAAAAGGGTATTGGTATAGCGCCGTTTTTGTGAAAAATCACCGCAAGGGCGCGCGCTGTACAAATACTATTTGCTAGGGTTTATCTTATGATGTACATATATATATTAATTGTTTTTGTATTTAATTCGTCAACTCCATTTAATTTTTTTTAAAGTTAATGTGAACCAAATATAATAATGTTATTATTAAGTTCTACAAGAATTTTGTTTTATTATTGTGACAACGGTTTCGGCGTTCAAGGCCATTTTAAAACTTATTTATATGATTATGTTTACCCATACCCAATAAAAATATTATTTATTTAATGGCTCCTCCAATGGTTTATTACAGGTAAAACCGATTTACTGAGAAACCAAGTGTGATAATGGATTCTACATTATGTGGGGTACTTACATTTGGAATCTGTGTCCCCCCGCATTAAACGCAATATTTTCTTAATTGATTTTATAAAGGCGTGAAAACTATTGACTTGTGTTATAATGTTTAGGTCTTGTGAAAATACTGAGTAGTGGAAAAATTGTCCTTACTTTATTATTTAAGGTTATATTGGGATCATTCGTTCGTTTATTAATTTCGTTTAGCATTATACTATTATTTTTTTTAATAATATTAAGTTGCAAATTAATTCTAGACTAATAAGTCTCGAATGGCTAATCGTATTCAGTAGAAACATACTGTAAATAGTAGCCAATTTTTATGCCGATTTAAGTTCAAGCAACGTGTTTTTTCAGCGATACCAATAATTTGATCAATATATTAAGTTAGATAGCCCCCGTGAAAATCCTCCCTTGAACATTTTCCCTTTTCACTTGATGTCTGTACTGCCCTTAGCCATTGGCCGGATCCAATCAGATTTCGATAACGCGTCCTCCTTTCAATTCCAAGGCAGGGCTCTAAGCCCGAGTAATCTTTTTCCTTTCTTCTGCTATCTTTAATTTCTGCTCCAGCGATGCGACTTGTGGGAGCCTTTATTCTACCCTTGAGCTATTCCTGGGACACACACATACAGAAATCAGGTTTATTCTCACAATACACACACACCCCTTCCAATTTATCAAGGTACGCGTAAGACACCATGATAGAGGACACCAATTTTATGATCAATGATTCACTTTTAGGGTAGAGCCGAGCATTTAAAAAAAATCATGTAACTTATACATCATATTTTTGTGAAATATCGTCAGAATATGAGATTCCGTTCCTCCTGAAATTGATCATAATGACGCAAAAGTTACTCACATAGAAGGCATTGGGACCAATTCATTATATTATTTATTTTTAAAACAAATTATGATTACACGGGTTAGACAATGAGTAAAGAAGGGTGGTAGCAAAAACAAAAGATTTTCAAAGTATTTTTGTACCAGAATTCTAACAATTAAAAAATCTGGTTAATAAAGACATATACGAGTACATCCATAAATGAATTAAAATTACTTTGTATTCACCACTTTATTAATATACACATTTCAACATGTTTCGAAAGCGATGCTTTCTTCATCAGGAATATATAGAATACAAAAATATAATATTTTGAAATATTTGTATTCTATATATTCCTGATGAAGAAAGCATCGCTTTCGAAACATGTTGATATGTGTATATCAATAAAGTGGTGAGTACAGGGTAATTGTTAATTAATTTGTTAATAAGGACGCCACAAAGTGAATACTTTGAATAAATAATATACACGAGTGCATCTGTTTATCCTGCCTTCGTCAATAAAGACATCAATAATAACTATGTGTTTATTAAAACATAAAAGTATATTTTTCCATTAGACCAATACGTTTTTAATGATTTTATGTTCCATCCCTAACCTATGAATTTTTTAACACCCTCTATCAAATACGAGCAATAGATCAACCGCATTTTCCCAAGCAAAAAAAAACGCAATTATTTCTACAATGCATAAACCTACCCTATTGCCTCTATTAATCATGGGTTCTATGATTGTATTGGCGAGGAGGAGGGAAATGGGAGGCTGAATGTTTTATTCCCCATAAGCAGAGATCGGTCAAGTGATGGGGAGTTATGGAAATAATAAAGTCCGGATCATTGCGTACTGCACTTGGTTTTCAATTGAAAGCCGAGTCAATCTGATCATTGGAATTGGATGGGGTGTGTGAATGGGAATCATCTTAGGACGTGCCTTTTATCTCGAGCGGTAAATCCAGATTTATCAAGCGTGCATTGACGGGCACCAGAATATCACTTTTATTCATCGGACTCGCGAACTCGCATAAAGAGGTACCTACCCATTACTTTTATGGGTAGAATATGGTGTAATTCTTTTTAATTCATCACACATGTTATCACTGAATCACAATTTCTATGTCTGATGCTATGAAAACTCTTAAACGGAAAGCTCTGACATCATGAAATTGTACAGACTTTTCTGTCTTTAATTATGACGCTCGTAAAATTTTGCCGAACCTATCGAAATGTCTATTTATTGTTTTGGAATATGTACAGAGTATTAACATGATCATATTTAAAAAAATGGCATTATATTTATTATGATCAAGTTAAAAATGTTCACAGGTATAGTTTTTGGTTTATTTGATAAATAATAAAATCAAATAAAGGAAATAGAACATTTAACCTAATGAAAAATACAGAAATGGGAGAAAAATAATAATGAAGAAGGAAGAAAAGAAAGTAGAACCTAGTTTAAACTTGTACGTTTCTGATCTAGGTTGAGTTCAACCGAAACCGCTCGATAATTCATTAATATAAATACAAAAAAGTGGCTTAAATCAAAAAAAATCTTTCTTTTAAAAAATAATGATAAATTAGTGGTTTAAAACAAAGTGTTTATTTAATTTAATAAATATGTCAAAAGACAAAGTAATTGCTTTGTAAGAAAACGTAAAAAGGTATGTTGTATCATTTCTAATAACACTTATTACCATGAGGTATAATAAAACATTCAATATAGTATAAGATATATATAGAGAGAGAAAAAAATAAAGGATGTTACAGTATTTCTAATGACACCACTACTTTCCATGACGTGATAAAAATGCTATTTTCCATTTTAAAATATGCTAGGAAACTTATAAAGATATCTATATGAACACAATCTATATAATTGTAAATCTCCACATTCGAGATATTGTTTTTATTATTTAATTCAGGATAAAATGTTTTATGACTTCTTAAATATCGTCTACTAGGAACTTTGATGTGAATACTACTAGGACAATAAATAGTTTCGACCTTGTTATGAATAATGTTGAATAATCTTTTTAAAGTTAGCAGACTGTCTTCTTTTTTACAAAGTAAGGCAAATGAATAAAGTATTGATAATAGTCTTAGAATTTTTTTTCTACAAATTCAATAATTTTTGGACATTTCATGTTATGTGGATTCCATAATCATACTTCCTCGGGCGTCACCGGCTTCTTCTTCTATTCACATTCGCGTCATATATTCTCCTTACACTCCTTTCTTCGTTCATTCGCTCTACATGCCCAAACCATCTAAGCGTCCCTTTCTTAATCTTGCACACTACGCTTACATCAGCCTTGCATTCTTTACGAATCTCAACATTTTTCACTCGATCATACATGGTTTTACCACACAATCGTCTCAGAGATCTCATTTCTACAGCAATCAGTCTACTTTCATCCTTCCTCTGCCAGTTCCATGCCTCACTGCCATACATCAAGGTTGGTATCAGCACTCCATTGTGGACTGCTAGCTTCGCTTCCTTGGACAACTTTTTGTTTGCGCCAACCGCGTTCAGTCCTCCGTTAATGGAGTTTTCTGATGAAGACATGGAACGATCAAGTGAATCAAATACTCGAGTCGGGCCATGTCAGAAGTCGGAAGAACAGAAGAGAAAGTATGAGGCGTTGTATGAATGTGAATGAAGCAAGAAGTGTATGCCAAGATCGAGTTGTTTGGCGGTCGGTCCTCTATGCCTACCCCTGCGGGGAAACGGCGTGATGGTTAGTTAGTTAGTTAGTTAGTCATAATAATACTCCCATATTCATTAATTGTTCTTGTGTTTAATTCGTAAAACTCCATTTAATTTTTTTTTATTAAAATTTAATAATGTTATTATTAAGTTCTGCGAGTATTGTTAGTTTTTTTTTTATCAAAACAACATAACACATTTAAAATAATAAATAAATAAAACAATGTCATTTAAATACGCGAAACATGTTATAGGTGTAAAAACCTCACAAAATGGAGAATTTTAATTATTTTCCAACTTAATCGGTTTTTCCAAATTAGAATTGGGTGGCAGTAAACAAAATGATATAAATAAGTGACAAAGTGGATTAACCGCAGTTTGAAAATGGCATGAACGCAGAAACATCTGTCACAATAATAAAAATTAAAAATACTTTTCAGAACTAATTGATAATATTATTTAATTTGATTTTTTTTTAAATCTCCCATATTCCAATTTACTTCTAACTATTCACTTGAAAAGTTCCAAAGCCTTTTTGAATTATGATATGTTGTCGGTCTATTTCCATTAAAAAAAAATCCCCCTTTCTTCAACTTGTCCTTTCCCATCAGTAGTTAAAGAAATAAAATTTATTTCTACATTTATATTGAACATCTCCCAGTAACTTATTACCCGCAATTCATTGATATAATCTTAACCTTAATACCTCATCAATTCTGGGACCTCCTAAAAACTTTAAACGAATGAACTGTAAAACCACGAAATTAATGAGCTGTAATAACACTAATAATACTCCAACCTTAATAATATAGATACGCATTTAACCTAAGTAAGTCAGAATTTAAGTCAGAATTCTCAAACACCGAAACACTCTCAAAGTCAGAACTAGACGGATATTACTTCGTTAATTAGATAACATTAGATTAATTAAATTTCCTATCAAGGTATCTGCTAGCTGCCCTTGTTCTGCCCTACTAAGTTTGTCTTCCTTCCGAACAATCGCTAAGTGATAAAAGCCAATATTTGTCAACTGTGTTACTTCATCCGCTTTGTCCGCATTTGTTATATAAGATAGCGCCTAACAAGATAACTAAATAATAAAACAACAGTTTCGTTTTTGGATTTTGTCACAAAACTTTTCAAAATTAAATCACATTTCCGTGAAACAAGTATAATATAGTGTTATTGTTTGTTCCGTATGCATAAGTAACTACTTACAATAATAAATGGATTTTATTTATTAATAATAATACTGTTCCTACAATTACATAATATTAAAAAAAACTTTATAATATCCCTCATATTACATACAAATGTCATCAAATAAAATCATCACATTAGAACTAATATAAAAACAAGATAAAAATACAAAAAACTTTCAAAAAGACCCTCACAAAGAAGTTGTCGAAAACAAATTTCTCCTGAAATTAGGAAACCGCATTGTGTCCCTCGGTGAAATAGGTTTTTCCGTTCCCCCATCGACCAAACCTTCTGATTAAGATCGAATTAACGCAATAAAATGTTGTATCTTATGGGGCACGGATTTCCTGGGTAGTTCTTCACGGGGTTCGCATTTTATATACGAGCCTTTCAAATGAACATCAGATTGATTTTAGCGTCACATTCTGGAATCTATAACGCAGGAAACTCAAGGGGAGGATTTAAATTGAAAAAACCCTTTGTATTCTCACCCATAGATGATATTATATGTACCATGTATAGTGGCACACGTATGAAGAAAATTATTTTCTCGATAAACATCAACCAAGAAAGTAGGCTGCAGTATTCGCAATGGAAATTTAATACTTTAAATAATACAAATAAATTTTCAATATATTCTGCGTTACATGTTACATTTATAAGATTTTTCTGATTTATTCTACTTTTCCAGAATTGACGCAATTAGAAGAAATGTAAAACATATTTTTCAGTGGCAGAACCAAACTTACGGGAAACTTTTAAAGTTTTATGCGAAAAAACTTAGTAATGTTACCAAACTTTTGAATTGAATGTAAACAATGTTTATCTCTCATATCCCATTGGTGTAAGTTGTTGATATATTTTCCTTGGATTTCCGGTAGGTAGGCATGTTAGACACATTGACTATTTGCCCCTTCCAATCAATTCAGCTTCGAAACAATCTTTTATTTGATGAAAAAGGCTTGGTAAACACAATTCCGGCTCTGAAGACAGCAGAATCCGTGAGTATCTAAACTTGTCCATTCTTTCTCGAAAATCCCATCTCTTTGTCCCCTCATCTTAAAGACAGGCACAACTTTCAATGTCTCGGTTTTTTCCTCTCCCTCTTGTTCTCCGCCTTCTATCTCCGTGTGTTTTCTCCTGCATTGTTTCAACTATCCAAACTTTTATTCCGCCGCACACTCCGAGCTTTCTTATTTGCTAGAATATCGAGGCTATTCCTGCTACTTCTACTCTCCTACCGACAGGAGCGGAGTTTCAAACAAACGAGGAATTGCTTTTTAGCGGACACGAGAGAATGCGCTCTATTCATTTTGCTTTCCATGCACCCCATAAACTTATAGATTATCAGCCGAAAGACAGGAGATATCTAATTAAAACTACGTCTTTACGATAACATGAAGGCTGCCGCTGACATATACATTTAAAGCATCGTGCATAATAAGTTCCAATAGGCATATGTGTGAATGATCATATATGCTGAAATAAGATTGAAAAACTCTGTATTAAATGTAAGGCTGATGTCAGCACTACGACTTTACGATAACATGAAGGCTGCTGCTGACGCATATAACTATAATACATCGTGCATAATAAGTTCCATTAGGCATATGTGAAAATTATCATATATGCTGAAATAAGATTGAAAAACTCTGTATTCAATGTAAGGCTGATGTCAGCACGACGACTTTACGATAACATGAAGGCTGCTGCTGACACATATAACTTTAATGCATCGTGCATAATAAGTTCCATTAGGCATATGTGAAAATTATCATATATGCTGAAATAAGATTGAAAAACTCTGTATTCAATGTAAGGCTGATGTCAGCACGACGACTTTACGATAACATGAAGGCTGCTGCTGACACATATAACTTTAATGCATCGTGCATAATAAGTTCCATTAGGCATATGTGAAAATTATCATATATGCTGAAATAAGATTGAAAAACTCTGTATTCAATGTGAGGCTGATGTCAGCACGACGACTACACGAAAACATGAAGGCTGCTGCTGACACATATAACTTTAATACATCGTGCATAATAAGTTCCATTAGGCATATGTGTGAATGATCATATATGCTGAAATAAGATTGAAAAACTCTGTATTCAATATAAGGCTGATGTCAGCACGACGACTACACGAAAACATGAAGGCTGCTGCTGACACATATAACTTTAATGCATCGTGCATAATAAGTTCCATAAAAAATAATAAAAAAAATACTGCTTCTCGGCTTTTACATAGTAACACTTAAATATGATATTTAAAACATAATATTAAAAATTTGTAAGCAATAAAGATCCCCCATGAGGATGAAAAAACGGTAGAAATATATATATGCTATGAACATGTGTAAATAACAAAACAAAAATTAGATCCTGTCTAGGTAATAAATTTTTTTATGATTTTAAAAAGATACATGCATATATGAACTAAATCACTAACTGTCACACCGTTTCCACGCAGGGGTAGGCAGAGAGGACAGACCACCAAATAACTCGATCTTCGCATACACTTCTTACTTCATTCACATTCATACAACGTCTCATACATTCTCTTCTGCTATTTCGACTTCACTTGATCGAGACATGTCTTTCTCGGGCGTCCCCGGCTTCTATACTATGTTACAAAAAAATTGTGAAACATTATTATTATTACTGTTCTCTGCGTTTGAAAATCTTCAAAACAAACTTTTTAGAGCAAATTTTTATAACCTGCACTAAAATCCTTTCGGGTAAACCCCGTCAACCGTTGTGATGCCACGTGGTCCCAACGTGCCCTGGGTGGTCCACGAAAAGGAATACGAGAGCGCCATGAAATAATGTTTTGCTAATGATCCACACGTGCGCCCAGTATGGGAAGAGAATCGCTGGTAGTCATTCCTTGAATAAGTAGTAAAAAGTTTTGTGTTCAATTTCCATCGTGATTTATGATGCCAGAAATGTGTGTATTTTATTTTTAGAATAAAACGCATTCATTAAGTGTAAGGATTTTTTTCTGAAAGTTTATTAATCATCCGACATATTCAAAATGCAGCAATCGAATTATGTTTTAGGATATGTCATTTGATAAGGAAGAATCGCAGCATAACCTCTCTTTTAACATACACTTCTAAAATTTAACGTATAGTTGCCACTGGTGTATGGCAGTGAGGCATGGAAC
Source organism: Halesus radiatus (assembly GCA_022606495.2). Lineage (NCBI taxonomy): Eukaryota > Metazoa > Arthropoda > Insecta > Trichoptera > Limnephilidae > Halesus > Halesus radiatus. The sequence goes on from JAHDVE020006851.1 coordinate 31,548, forward strand.
TGGCAGAGCAAGGATGAGAGTAAACTGAATGCTGCAGAAATGAGATATCTGAGGCGAATGTGTGGTAAAACCATGTATGATCGTGTGAAAATGTTCATATTCGTAAAAATGCAAGGCTGACGTAAGCGTAATGAGTAAGATTAAGAAAGGGACGCTTAGATGGTTTGGGCATGTATAGAGAATTACCGAAGAAAGGAGTGTAATGAGAATATATGGAGCGAATGCCGATGGAAGAAGCCGGGAACGCCCGAGGAAGACATGGCACGATCAAGTGAATCAAGTACTTGAGTCGGGCCATGTCAGAAGTCGGAATAATAGAAGAGAGTATATGAGACGATGTATGAATGTGTTTCTCTCTGCCTACCCCTGCGGGGAAACGGCGTGATGATTTTTTATTTTATTTTATTTTTTTATTTTTTTTTATTTATTAATTCATTTTTTGAAACATACATTCACACATATAAGGTACAATGATTATAAACATTTTGTTGTTGTTGTTTTTTTTTTTTACATTAAATTATAAATACATCTGAACAACCTGAGTAATGTATATAAAACAAAAAATCCCACATAGGCAAGGCCAGTGCGTGGGTTAGTAAGTTAGTTATAGTTTTCAGGCACGTTATACATGTATATGTCTTTACTTCGCATTAACAGATTCCTTCCTACAGCCCCTCCTCAACCCGCCTCACAACGTCGCCCAACCGGGTGGCGATATAGTTCTCCATTATCATTTTTGAACTGTTGATATTTTTTCCTACAAACCTGAACTGCTTACGTCATATAAAAATGAATATTATGTGAATGCAGCCTCTCATTTCATTACCCATTGTCGAGAAGTATTTAGGAATTTTAACTATAATTAATTGTCTTAGATACAGTCATCGGCTGACCAATGACGTGCATTGCTCCATCAAAAAATGTAGGCAGTGTCTAGTTTTCTATGTTCAGGTACATGTTGTGCGTTGAATATAAAAAAATTGAATTTTATTACCATCTTCTACTGATGATTATGGCCACCTAAATAAATAAAGGTATTGGTTTCTTACCAAATTCAGGGGATATAAATATTTTGATAAGGAATTATTCAAATTTTTGATATTATTTTATCAACTTTTTTTAAAATTATTTAATTAATTAAAAGAAATACATAATTATTTCACTTTATTAACTTAACTACATATATATTATATTAATTAACTACATACATATTATATTAATTAACTACATACATATTATATTAATTACTTACTTCATATTATATTAATTAACTACGTACATATTATATTAATTAACTACATACATATTATATTAATTAACTACATACAAATTATATTAATTAACTACATTCATATTATATTAATTAACTACATACATATCATATTAATTAACTACATACATATTATATTAATTAACTACATTCATATTATATTAATTAACTATATACATATTATATTAATTAACTACATACGTATTATATTAATTAACTACACACATATTATATTAATTAACTACATTCATATTATATTAATTAACTACATACATATTATATTAATTAAGTACATATATATAATATTAATTAACTACATACATATTATATTAATTAACTACATACATATTATATTAATTAAGTACATACATTTTATATTAATTAACTACATATATATAATATTAATTAACTACATACATATTATATTATTTAACTACATACATATTATATTAATTAACTACAAGCATACCTTAGAACTAATAAGTTATCCGTCTATATGTTACATAACTTATTTGTAAAGCGCCCTTGAGGTGATTTTCCCACGAAAACGGTGCTATAGAAGTAATTCGATTATTATTATTATTTTACGTATTATTTTTAACCTATTTTAATACTTGTATTATGTATCATATTAATAATATTACATTATATTATTTAAATACCTTACATGTTATTCCCATATAAATAGTATTCCTATCTTACATATAACAGCTATCTTATTCATTATTCTTTGTAATAATCTAATTGCTCATTTTTATACGCAGCTTTTTAGCTTTTATGGACTGCACGACACTTTGTCTTGCTTGTCGGAACTGTGTGTTCCTGAAAATACCAATTCACGACAGTCAACCCTCAGATCAGCTATCGGAAGGTTGTGGGAACCAAGGCGGGTGCCAGATACTAAGTTCGGTGATCGTGCTTTCGACGTGTCGGGCTATAAAGCCTGCAATAAACCGCCACCTGATTTGAGGACTCGACGGAATTCAGAGCTAAACTTAAATCACATATTTTCGGGCAATCATATCCAAAAATGGAAGAATTGCACACCCAAATTACATAGATATCCTAGCTGGTTGTACTTGCCTAAAGTCACTTACGGAATATGTTATTTCACACAATAGTGAGAAAATTACATAACCGGTTGTACTTACCTAAAGTCACTTACGGAATATATTATTTCACACAATAGTGAGAAAATTACATAACCGATTGTACTTACCTAAAGTCACTTACGGAATATATTATTTCAAGCAATAGTGCGAAAATTTCATAGATATGCTAGCCTGTTGTACTTGCCTAAAGTCACTTACGGAATATATTATTTCACGCACTAGTGCGCAAACTTTTCACAATTCGCGACATTGTAACCAACTAAATGAGTAAATGTAGATAATTGTTAATAATTTGGAATAAAAACCTATTTAAATTTATTTTAGTTGTTTTTTTAAGTATGAATGTAGATGAAGCAAGTAGTATGTGCCAAGACCGAGTTATTTTGCCAACTTTTCTTCTGCCACTAATCTTCTAATAAATGTAGTATCAATAGTAAAGAAGGATATAATAACAATTTCAAATCATGTTTATGCATCAAACAGTGTTTTATCGCTGTGTATTGTTCCTCTGCGTGCAAAATCTGTATTCTACAACTTTCTAGAAAAATTGGATTTTTCTGTTTGTACATATATAACAATTAAATGAAACAATAAAACTTGTTATCGCAAATTTTTATTTTATATTCTCACCGGTTTCGGAACAATCGTTCCTTCATCAGGGGAAAATATATACTATCAAAATATACATCTACGAAATAACCAAGTATGTATTTTTCCGCAATGAAGGTACTGTTGTTTGGAAACCGGTCGGCGTATAAATTAAAGAGTGCTAACAGTGTTGCCAGCGCTGTCGTGAAAATGATATATAACAACAAAAAATTGTACAGAAATCTATGAATTAAGCAAGTAAACCATCTTAAGGTTTTGCGCTTCAGCATTTTTAAAAAATTACGTAAATCTCAAAATACGACAACCTCCTCTCCCATTCAAACGCAAATCTCGCCATTGTTAACAACTCAGCATCTTCATTCATAATAAACAACGGATCACGCGTGTTTTTTGCTTTGACACATGTTGGCTGGTTTCTGTGTTTGGTTGAGGATCGGCATTTTGCCGGTTGGGATGTAAATCCATTTGTCAACTGTCAGAAGCATGACGAGATACGTGGGATCGGGGATCGGGCCGCTCCTGCTCAACTAACACTGGATCATGTGGCAGAGGATGGAAAAAAACATGCGATGTTAAATAATTTTAATAAATGTATTAAAAACTTAGTTTGTATTCACCACTTTATTAATATACACAGATATTTCAAAATCGATGTTTTCTTCAACAGGAATATATAGAATACTGAAAATAACAATGTCAAGTACAAACAAATTAAAAAAATAGAACACAATAATGTAAGAATAAACAAATTATAAACATTGATTAAATAAAGCAGGTAAGTAATTAATAAAAAATGTTATTAAAAAAATAATATAAAACATTGAACAACAAATTTATATTAGAAATTAAAAAAAAAAACTTTCATTAATAACATTAAAATGTAAATAACAAGAGGCAGGAATTTTTTTTAAATATTTGATTATTTATTAAATTTAATTCACTATTAACGCTTTTTCTGATTTCTAAAATTTCAAATTGTTCAAAATTCAAACCGATTGTTTGTAAAATGTAAAATTTTTAAACCTTTATTTATAAATGATTTGGTTCTAAAACATGATTGGAAAATTCAGAATAGCTGTTATTATTTAAACACCTTACATGTTTAAATAATAACAGCTTAGGTGTTCCTTAATAAGGAACTCCTGTCAATTTTTTTTATTAATGTTGACATCCTAACTTAATATTCTGTTTTTAATTTTTATTTTTAAAGTTCGTTTTCATGGTTAAAATAATTGTTAAAGTTTCAATTTTTGAAAGCCCACCAAAACGCACGAAATGTATGGCTTGTTGGGTGTGACGTCACACGAGCCAGTCGGATTAGCGGTTCAATAGGCAGTAATCGATATTGTATGGATTTCATACAAAACTTCGAGAACTTTATACTCAAATTTAAATGCTTTTAATTGAAGGGAAACATTGTAGAATATTAGAGTATCGTTACTATTGTAGGTGAATTGTACCTAAGTGTAAAAATACATTCATATCCGCAACTAATTAACAATTTATCAGCGTTCAAAGAAAGTCCATAGCTCACTTTTTAAGAACTAGCTTAAAATCGGAATCGCTTGCGTTAATAGCCTCTTTCTTTTTTCTGTGCATGCGCGAAAAACAGACGCATGCGTATTACGCATCTGCGGACTTCAACAATCCGTGACAGCTGTAGACAAATATTAACTTGAATGTGTTGGATAAATTGAATAGGTTTGAAATATTGGTGTAACGTCCACGACTTGAAATAAAAATAAATATATTATGCATTGTTAGAAATAATAGGTTATCATTAGAAATCTTCCGCTTCTAGAATAACTGAAGAAATAATCACCAAACTGCCATTGACATTGTTGTTGGAAGGGGTATAGAGTTTTATTACTTATAAAAATTCGTTAAAATTGGTACGAATTTTCAAGCAAAAACTCTCAACTAGTCGCAATAAACATAATGATTTTACGAGCGAAATTAAACTCTAAACAGCGAAATTATAAGCTAAAACATGGTAAACAGCGGAAAAACATCGTATCTGGTTAGAGTTGGGCTCAAAAACGGAATGTGTGATGTCAGAAGCAGTGGTACCAACAGAACATGGTGTTTTGATGGTACAGTTTTTAATTCATTTTTATATAACGATTTATAAAATCTGCGTGCAATAAAAGTTATATATTCAAAATCGGCATTTGTTGATCTATAGGAATATATATTTTTAAAGCCATTATATTTTTCACTGGAGTTCCTTATTCTAATACTGAAATTTCTAGAAGTCTTATGTAAAAATAGTTGCAATCGTTACAAATTAATTTTCATAATTATCGTTAAGATTAATTTAAAATATTGTCTTTATCTCTGTTATTTAAAATACATATATATTTTTAAAATTTATTATTAGTATGAAAAGCCGGTGGTTAGTATTTGAGATGTTTCTATTTAATAAATTTAATGGTAATTTTTTAATTCATTTATTAATAATGGCGCCACAAAGTGAATACCAATCGTTTGAAGAAATTGTAAATACTTTTATTTATGAGCTCCGTTACCAAATAGTAGAAATTTTGTAGTGTCTTTATTTTAATCGATATTTATAAAATGTAATTTAGGAGCTAGACTGATTTGTTCGCTATAACCCTAGACAATAGCGGTTAGCTCTTTGCGTTTGATAAACAAACTATGAAAAACACTTAACTTAACTTATAATAAATGTGTAACTTGGTCGCCTTTGATATCTATCCGTATTAATCCACCATCTATATAGTTCACATTAACATGCAGGCGTTTTAAAAATATGTCGCGAAAAAAAAATGCTAAGAATTTGGTTTTCTAACACGAAATGATATAAACAAGTGCTATGGAAGAAGAACAGCACATATATAATAGATGAATAAGCAACGACAACAACAGGACAAAAATATACATTTGAGAGAACATTTAAGTCAAAGCCTCGGCAACGTTTTGGTACAGTCCATTATGTTAGACATATTAAATGATATTCTTCGAAGTCTATTATCATAAAGCCTGACAAAAATCGTTTTGACTAGTACAAATTTTTTTAAGGCCTTGGCTTGAATTAACAAGTCTCAAAGTTCTGGACAGTAGAGAATGGTACATATCATTAGTAGAGTGTTGCTTGAGGAACAGCAATTCATTGTTTCTGAGTCTATGATAAGGATTACTGAACTGGATGAGTTGCAACAAGAGAGTCAATAATACTGAAAATGCATGGTTTGTTCAATTTCGTCATGCTCGTAGAAGTTATCGGATTTTTCTCGATTTGAAAATGGTTAACTACCAACATTCATTTTTTATGTCGTCCCTAACATTTTCAAGATATTTCCTCTGATTTACAAAGATAAGAGAAATGTTAAAATATTATTTGTGAAAAATTGCTATTTTGCATTGCATTTCCTTTTGCGTATTACATTTATATTTAAACATTAAGTTATGTACATAAAAAAAGTTGTATAACAATTTACCGATTTATGAAGAGCACCTTAATAATACTAATAAATTGATTATTTTTATAGCGCTGTTTTCGTGAAAAAATCAGCTCAAGTGCACTTTGAAACATAATTTATCTAACCTGTACCTTATCACTTATACTTATTTCTAATAATTTACATCTAAAATTTATAACTAGAAACTACCTAATTCAGGCTTATAGTTAGTAACTCACGTCATAAAGCTAGCGACTTACAACTAAGAACTGAAACTAGTGACTTAAAACTAGTGACAACAATAAGTTTTGGACATGTGAGTGCTCAATTACCTATTTAAAACAATGTAAAAACGCAAGCTGGTTGCTCGTGGTGACTTGAAACACATGTGCTGTCACCTTTATAATATTATCTGTTATATATTTTTTTTTATTCAAAATTATCTTACTCCTTAAGAGTCCTGTTTGAAAACGATTTCTAGACTGGCTTCCAATTTTAATTTTTTCAATAAAAACTTGTCAAGCTCACTAATATTCCGTTTCAATAAAAAATAACCTAAAAAATCAACGAGTAACGACTCGAGACTCTTTATTGGGTATGAAAATATTTAGCTGCAAGTAAATTTGTGTTGGTTTATTTATGGAGCTCTCTCCCTCGCAGCAGTTTAATGTGACGATGTGGCCGACTGAGATTATTTAAATAGACTTGTATTGAGGCAACTTCTATTTCGGCTTCTAACGAAATAGAAAAGTGCACCGTTAACCAAACGAAATTGCAATTTACGTTCCAATTATATTGGTGTAAAGAAATGCGCTATGTTGACTCGGTCGATTCCAACGTATTTTGGACCTATCGGCGAGTAGAAATATATTGAATATTTTTTTCAAATAATCTTTATTTTATTAGGGAGTCTGTAGGTAAATGTAAGTACTCTTTAAGAATAAAGAAACTTGTTTTTATAGAAGATAATTTCAACGTAAGTCGACTTCGAAAAGGAACCTCTTAAATAAGAACCTCAGTGAAAAATATAATGACTTTAAAAATATATATTCATATAAATCAGCATACGCCAATTCTGATATAATTATACGTGGAATTTATAAATGGTTATTTAAAAGTGAATAAAAAATCAGCTCGTCAAAACACCGTATTATGTTAGTACCACTGTATTTGACAAACAAACATCTGACGTCACGTGAGCATTCTGCTTTTGGATTAGCGTGAAAAATTTTGTTTTTCGATTTAGTTTGTATTTTAAACATGTATTTTTTTTAGTTTAGGCAAAATTTTAACTTAATTTGGGTGACTTTAAGCTCTACTGTGTTCGTTTAACATAAATAAGAATTATTCAAGAAAGAAATTACATTATTTATGATCATACAATTTTTTTTTTCAATCAACAGCCTATAAAATACAAGAAAATTAAATATGTAAACAAAAAAATCCCACAAAGGCAAAGCCTTTGTGTGGGTATTTTAATAGTTTTTTTTATAACATTTCTATGGCTTATGTGAAAGTTTTCATTTTAAACAAAAAATAAATTAATCATTTTCTTAAAAGCAATAAGTGCTAGCGAAAATAAGGAAGATAAAATATGACATAAAATGATAATAAGAAACAAACAAAAAAAACAATTCATTAGTTATGACAGTAAACAGAATTTACTGTTATTATCACATATATGTAAATATATTAATTGTTTTTTGTGTTTAATTCGTAGAACTCCATTTATTTATTTGTTTTAAATTTAATATAAATCAAATTTAATAATGTTATTATTAAGTTCTGAAAGTATTTTTAGTGGATATTATTGTGACAGCTGTTTCGGCGTTTAAGGCCGTTTTCAAACTGTGGTTAATCCACATTGCGACGACTTATTTATATGATTTAATTTACTCCCACTCCTTTAAAATTTGGATGGATGGGTAATGATTTATCATCGGTAAAACCGATTTAGTTAGAAAGCAATTAAAATTCTGAATTCTGTGAGGTTTTCACATTTATAATGTGTTTTTACTCGTATTTAACTGACAATGTTTTTGTAATTGATTTATTTAAATGTGTTGTATTGTTTTGATAATGTGAACATACTGAGAAGCGGTGAGTGTATAATTTTCCTTACTTTATTAATTAATGTTATATTAGGATCCTTCGTTCGTTTGTTAATTTCTAATTGTTCAAGTAAATTTAATCTTAGGCCCTTTCTTTCTATATGTAAGGGTTTAGGTTTGTTGTTGTCAAGCGGGACGTGATTATTTACTATAAGATTTTCTGCGAATTTTGAAGAAGTGCTTTTATTTTTATAACATCTTATATGTTCTTTGAATCTAGTTGAGAAATTTTATATAGGGCAGACAGGAAGGGCTTTCTATATACATTTGAGCCAACCTAGTTTTGTAATGGGATACTGCATATATGCAATTACCATGTCTTTGGCTAAAACGATTTGAATTTTTTGTGAAGTTGTTTGGACGCATGTAAATAAATTTTAGACATTGAATGCTATAGGTCTGTCTTAGGTCCAAAATATCACTTTCTAGGAACAATTGTTTGGAGGGATAAGTTTTGACTTTCTGGTACATAATCTTGATAATTGATTTTTGTACAATTTCTAGAGGTTTTATGTGATTATTCTAAGTTCCACCCCAAACAATTATTCCATAGGAAAGAGATGAGTGAACTAGTGCACTGTAAACAAGTTTCATGGTTTTCACATTTAATAAGTTAGTTATTCGTTTCAATATATAAGTCAAGAATCTTAGTTTATTTACTGTTTTTTTCTATATGGTTAGTCCATTTAAGTTGACAATCTATAGTTACACCTAAGTACTCAATAAATTTTCCAGATTTAATCTCCTCACAGCTTGAGCATGTGGTCGGGTTACATTTAACATTGTGAAACATAAAATTAAGGTTAGTTTTAGGAGCTGACTTTTGAGTATTATTAAAAGGGATGAAAATAGTTTTACCATAATTTAAAGTAAGAAGGTTTCTATCTAGCCACTCTTTGATGATAGCAATACATTTGTTAGCTTTATCGGTTTTATCTTTCCACATTTTTCCTTTAACCGTTATTGCAGTATCGTCAGCAAACGAGAAAATTTTACCAGGTATATCAATGTTACATAGGTCATATATACCATATATGTACCAGAAAGAGTAGAGGCCCTAATACAGTTCCTTATGGGACACCATGTTTAACAAAATCAAAATCGCTCAGGTATGCTCCAATTTTTGTGCATTGTTGACGATTCAGTGTGTAGTTTTGTAATAACATGAGACAATTATCTTTAACTCCAATGTTGTATAGTTTCTTTGAGAGATTTCTATGATTAACGGTGTCAAAGGTCTTTTTTAAGCCTAGAAAAATAGAGTTTTGATGTTTGCATCTAAGTTAGAATATACGGTTTTGGTTAAATTAAGTAAAGCATCATGAGTACTAAGTTTATTTCTAAACCCGTATTGGTTGGCTGATAGGAGTGCGTTTGATTCCAGAAAATCAATAATTCGTTTTATGAGACATTTTAGATAGTTGTGAATTTAGTGTGATTGGTCTGTAGTTATCTGTTTCTGATAGAGATCCTAATTTATGTATTGGAACGATATTAGCCAATTTAAATTTATTCGGAAAAGTGCTATTTCTGATGCAGGTGTTAAATATATGATGCAGTGGGATGATTATATGTTTTTTAATAGATTTTATTGTAGCATTGCTTAAGTTATCAGGGCCATTAGCAGACCTAACGCTTAGACTATCAATGTAGTTTGAGATTTCAAGTTCTGTTACTTGGGTGAAATCAGATAATTCAGAGGTAGTATTATTAGTATCTACGATGTCAGAGGGTACTTGTCGCAAGTGTAAGCTAAGAGAGGGATTATTTTCTATTAGAGTCGATGCGATGTTTGTGAAAAAGTGATTGGAATTGTTTGGAATATCCTTAGCGTTCTCAATGGTTATATTATTTTCAGTTACAATTTTTTCGGGAATTTTGCTCTCCTTTTGATTTCTGTTTGATTTTATCAATACAGATATAATGATAATGTCAATTTTCAATACGATTATTATTTTTTGAGTAAAAGTTTCTAAAAAGGTACATCATTTTATTAATGTTTAGTTATAGTTTACTAGAATACAATATACAGTTATGTACAATAAAGCTCATCTTTTTTTTGACATTTGAAATTTTAACCTCAAAACTATTTAAAACCGATCGGCCATGGATTTGAAGCGTTTTGGCGGCCTTTGAAAAATTGAAATTTAAATTATTTTTACTATGAAAAAAAAAAATTTGCTATGAAAACTAACTTTAGAAAAAAAAAGAAATATAGTGGTATTTAAGTTTGAACGTCATTATTAATACAAAAAAAATGGACTAGGGTTGCTTATTAATAATTTACTCTAATTTCTCCAAAAGATTGATATTCACTTTGTGGCGTCATTATTAATAAATGAATTAAAAATTGTAATCACCACTTTATTGATATGTGAATATTAATAAAATGGTAATTATAAAGTAATTTTTAATGCATTTCTTAATAATTATGTTACATATACGTGTAAACTAATGCCATTCACATTTGACTGGCATGTTATGCTTCTCATGCTTCAATTTCATATCTTCCTACTACCTAGGTCTTTTCCCTGGATGGTGATGATCGACAGGGTTATTGAAGGTGATCAATGATCTTACTTGGAAGTTTGGTTTGGATATTTCTAATGTCACTAGGTAAGGAATAGGGTATTTACACAAGTTTTTTTAATGTCGAAATATTGTCATACTTAATTTTTACGTTTATGAATAAATTTTATACGGCGATTTAAAAGTGTCATTTTTGGTTTGCCACCAAAACGACGTGATCATTTTTGTTCGTGAATATGGCGTTGTGGACGTCCCACAAATCAACGTAAGTCTTACCGTCTTACCAGCCAGTGGCGTTATCTACATCATAATGACGTTCTAGCTATTTCGAACCATTTTCGATTGTCCATTCTTAAATCATTATAAAAAAACAATTATTATCATTGAAAATATTCAAATTACACATTTTTAGTGCGATGATCAGAATCAGAAAAATAAACTTCAAAACTTTCACACATTTTTAACTGTATCCCCAGTTTGTGAAAATATCCCGTGTTGCTTAACTGCATTCTATACTAAAACTTCATTTCAATGGGAACTTTTACAAAATGATATATTAAAAAGACTTTACATTTGATGACATAGTAATGACATAATAAACTTTCAACAAGTGAATAATGACATAGGACCATGTAACACAAGTTATAGGAACGTGCGACTACATTTTCAACGACTTAATATATAACCCTTTATATATTAAATTTATTCTTTTTCTAAAGCTTGTCAAAAGAAGTAGATAATTTTCATTTACTGATTTCAATAATGTTTCCTGATAAAATTTAACAATTTTATTTTGAACATCGCATTGAAAAGTGTAATTTATTTATGAACATTTCGATCATCACATAAAAAGTTCGTCTATTTTAGATCTGTGTGAAGGAACGAGTTTTCAGTTTACGTATTACATTAAAGCCACTCCGGATATTGCCAAGTGCACCGCAAAACTGAGATAAGTTAAATAAGGAGCTTTTAAGGCTTTATTAGAATCCGCGCGTAAGCTTTCGCTCACCTACAGCCGGGGGCGGGTGGTGCGATGTGTGGGGGAGGGGTTGCAGATGGTTGTAGTACGTATATATATATCGCTTTGTAAGTTTAGTGAGCTGGCGATATCAAGACATAATTAAAATGTTTTGCTTTAATATGAACTTAGATATAAAGTTGCTTTTAAGAATATGATGTTCTGTAAAATTATACTTATATATAGTTGATACAATCTACCTAACTAAAATGTATGCATTATGAAGATAAATTTCATGAGATATTTTTATTGTCCGTATCTACATGGTATGGAATATGTGTCGGTAAAGTAGGTAGATAATCGATTTAATATTTTTAGTTTATTTAAATTTTCTTATGTAAATAAAATTTAATAATGTTTTTATTAAGTTCCGCAAGTATTTTTTAGTTTTTATTATTGTAACAGATATTTCGACGTTCAATGCTGTTTTTAAATCGCTGTCCACATTGTGGCGACTTATTTATATGATTTTATTTACTCCCACCCCATTCTAACTTGAACGGGTTTTTTTTAAATAATGATTTATCATAATAATGATTTATTATCGGTGAAACCGATTAAGTTAGAAAATAATTAAAACACTATATTCTGTGAGGTTTTTACATTTAAAATGTATTTTCCCGTATTTAAATGATGATATTTTCTTAATTAAATTTAAAAAAATGTGTTATGTTGTTTTGATAATGTGAACATACTGAGAAGTGGTGAATAAATAATTTTCCTTACTTTGTAAATTAATGTTACATTAGGATCATTCGTTCGTTTACTAATTTCTAATTGTTCAAGTAAATTTAATCTAAGACCCTTTCTTTCTATGTACGAGCATAGGGGTTAAGGCTCGTTGTTGTGAAGCGGGACGTGATTATTCACTAAGAGATGTTCTGCGAATTTTGAAAAAGTGTTTTATTTTTATAACACTTATACATTCCTTTAATATAGTTGAGAAAGCCCTTCCCGTCTGCCCGATATAGGTAGCGTTAAAATCGGTGTGGTCACATTTTAATTAATGGAGTTCTACGATTTTAACACAAAAACAATCAATAATACTTATTATAATTTTATTTCAATAATTTAATATATCTATATATACATATAAGTCAATCTTTGAACATACTGACAAACGAACAGGAAATGTTGCTTAAAAAAATAATGGATCGATTTATATTAAAAAAAAAAATTATACTGAATCTTTCCTGAATATTTACGTGCACTTACAGTTATCGATACTCTTCAAATTGAAAAAAATGTTTTTTTTTCAAATATTAAATAGTGAGGGAATCTTTATTATAAAGAATGGGCTACTGTCAAAAGAATTAGTTGAAATATGTAAATATCACAACAATAAGTACATATAGTGCAGCCCATACGGGTACAGATCATCTTCGGATCTAGATATATGTTTTTTGAGTATCTCGTGTATTTTTAAAAATTAAAAGCGTCAGGGGATTCTTGTTCTAATTATGCAGTTTTCAAGAAATAAGCTATGTATTTTTCCATACAAGATTTTAGGCGGTGTACCTGCCATTATAAATTGGGCCCCCTTATTTGAGAAGAAACCCCTTTAGTAAACTAAGACAGTCTCCTGTCTCGCGCACAACAAAGCGCATCGGCATTGCACTTTTCTTAGGAATCTCGAATCGCTTTACAGTTGGAATGTCAGCTTTTATTGGCACGGAATTAAAGTCGATCTGGGAAATATATTGCCTGGAGAGGGAGCTTTCGAATACTGAATTGACTATAGACTGGAGTAAACACACTAAGATCATTTCGGCGATGAACGCAACCCAAATAAAAGCTCAGCTCTATATTGCATTCTAAGTCACAAATGCTGGGATTGGGGTCGACGAAGTATAAATTAAATATCGCGAAATGAGGAGGAACATTTTCGTTTAGAGGTTTTCGTGTATAATGGTTACAGACCAAAGAAAGGATAGACACGAAGTAAATCAAATCCGTCGTCCTATTTTCCATACCTGGTATTTAACGAACAGGTATTGAGTAGGGTACGTCAAGTATAAAAATCATGGTAGCTCGCATTATTTTGACTGACGTTTTGAACACATTCAAATATTTCGTTCAATTAGAAATTATTATCAATAGAGAAATAAAAAATATTTACTTTTAAAATATACGTAATTTAATCAGGTTTTCTAAATTCCTATGTTATTTAAAACAAATATAGACCAACCCTTGTGATGTTAAATTATGAAATGGAGTAAGAAAAAGTGTTACGAAACTAAGCAGGAAAAATCTAATCAAAATCATCTCCTTGAAACGCAAAATATCACTTAGATGACAATTTGTCAGTTGAATACGTCAGTAGGTAAGATCAATCAATTTATATTAGAGGAACAATTTTAATACTGTTGACCAAAAGGTACGCTCAGTACATACGTAGCACTGGGAATGTGGAGTTAAAATTATCTCAGCATTTGCTCCGTTTGATTGGTGATAGTGGCCGTGGTACATCACTAGTATAGAAAAACTTTTTTTTAATAGAGCAGATGTTATGATTATATGTATTTTTGTACTTAGCCTTTTTAGATAAGGTTTCTATAAAATATGGCACAGAATGATAAACATCAAGATAATTCGAATTAAATTGAATTTATTATTTTTATAAACAATAATTATTAATCTAAAACACTCATCCAAATTGAAAAAACCTTCCGAGCAAAGATAAATGTCGCCAGCAGGACTCGAACCCGCACCCTTCTAATGTCCGGTTAGATGCTCTACCGTTGAGCTACGTCGGCTTATCGCAAACCCGCCAAGTTAATCAATATATACTAGTGTTCCATTCAATAATTACTGTTTTTATTATATTTTCACCTGTAAACAACCAACTTTATTAGTATGAGAGAGGCTTGTAACGGCTAAATCCCTCAAATAGATGGCGTCGATTTGATTTTTTCAATTTGAGGGATTTAGCCGTTACAAGTTAAAACCTGTCTCACCACCTGCCAACTTCGTTCAAAACAACAGGTGTCAACAACAAAAACAACGGCCCATATCTTGAAGTAAAATCATCATAACAACAAGAAGTAGAAGGTGAATGACCATGAGGTAAATAAATTGCCTGGAAGTAAACAACAACATCACGTACGAGTTGACTGACCTCGGAGAAAAACAACAGCCATTATGGCCTATAAAAACCCAGTACTCGGAGGTACGTTTCTCATTCCCGCCAGAGGCCCTGCCCAAGTAACATCTGAACCGAAACGCTCTTTTCACCTTGAAAATCAACCACCATCATTTATCTACATTTACAATTTACCCGACTTGCTCTTCTCATCAAGTGAGAGATCTTCACCTCACCCAGCCTACTCACGAGCTTGTAGCAACCGGTCCGACCCGAAAGCCGTCCCCAGATATGCCGCAACCTGAGCCCAAAAGTCACCCAGCCTACCCACGAGCTTGCAGCAACCGGTCCGACCCGAAAGCTGTCCCCGGATATGCCGCAACCTTAGCACGATAGCCACCCAGCCTATCCACGAGCTCGCAGCAATCAGTTCGACCCAAATGCCGCCCCGAATACGAAACAAACCTCGCTCATGTGACAGCTGACACCAACTCAAGTGATTGACCATACTGGCCAGTGCTACAAATCAGGTACGTTTCGAGGGACGACATCCCCACTTGGAAACACCTTTCGCAGGAGGACTAGCGAATCATAATAGTGATGCATTTCTGTGTGCCGGTGCCTAAATATTTACACTTGTGCGGGCCTATACGTCTCGTACAATACTTTTTGATGAAAAAAAAGATCAATAGGTTTAGGTGAGTATTTTGTCCTCAAATCCAAAATTAAGTTTCGTATGAAACATGCCGTTCGTCTTAATTTAAACATAATTTTTTTTTCGAATGAGGACATATTTTAAAAAAAATACAGAAAAACTCGTTTCACTGAAATTTTATATATTTGTTAATAATTATTTATATTTAAAAATATTTATAGATATTTACAGGTTCATAAATGACTTACGGTAAGTACTAACTGCTTCGCCATGTAAATTGGGTTTGCAACTGTACCATTCACGGATGTCTTTCCGAAGAGATGAGTTTTAAGCTTCGTTCTAAATTCTCCTTAATAAATCTGAAATCATATGGCAGTTTATTTCAGGCTGTGGGGCCTGATTCGCCGAAACAACTTAGTATCTGGTGTGCGCTTTCGATTCTTCAACCTTTCAGTAGCTGATCTAAGATTTGAATGTTGTGAAATGGAATTTTCAGGAATGCACAGTTCCGATAGGAAAGCCGGAGTCATCCAGTTAATTAATTTAAATACCATCCAGCAAAGCATGAACTGGATTATTTAAGATCTGAAAGATTTTTGAGGTGCTCTCAAGTATGGGAGTATTTAGACACGCACTTAAAATTACTATCAAACCATACACTTATTCCGCACATAAAAAATCATGTATTTACAAATTTTCTAGAAGAAATGCCTTTTATTATTTTCTTCCGCCTCTAAACATACCTTAGTTGGGTGCCGTAGTCTCACAAGCTTCGCAAAGGTAATTTTAGTACGGCATCACATTTAAGAAAAAGTTTTGAATTAGAAATATATTTAATAGATTACTTTTGCTCTAATCTCTTTCTGATAAAGTTCCGAGACTTCGCATTAGATATCACAGACGATTCAATATAAATCCATACCGGGTAATGTTTCCTCGGTGCTGAGACAGGCCTGAGAAGGAGAATGAGTTAATACGGCGGCAGTGGCATCACGCCCGCCGTGATCGCTCCGCCGCCTCGCCTCCTTTCAATATTTTTATCTGCCGCGATAAAAGTAATTGGTTTGTAAGATGAAACTGAAGAGAAGCCGCTCTGCTTTATGGCGGGGTGGGTGATATTTACTCGGGGGTGCATCAGCCAGCTCTGGGGGTTCCACCTTACGATAGGGATGTGAATTGTGAACTGAACCTATTTAAAAAAATAGTAAGAAGTACGTTGTTTACACCACTGCACCGTTTAATATTTAAATATCAACATCTTTCGGAATCGAAGCTTCCCTCATCATGTTCGTAAATTTATCTGAAACTTTTAAAAGCAATTCGAGGCATGTGAACTGTTACACTCTTTCAGCAAACTTGTGAAAATTATTTGAATGGTGTATCGATAATAAGCTATACATTAACGGGGAGAGGGATGTCGGAGAGTTACTATTTATTAATTCAAAATAATGATAGATGACTTAGGTGGAACTTTTGACACCAAATTTAGCTTCGCACAACACATCGAAAATATTTCAAGGACTTAAAAATGTTAGGTTTTGTACTGAGAGCGGCTAAATCTATATACCTATACACATCACTAGTGAGGAGTCAGGTTGAATACATCTCGACTGCGTGGTCTTTACGCTACAACGTACATTCTCACACAATAAAAAGTGTTTAAAAAAAATCTTAAGACTTATAAATTATCAACAAAATTTACCGAGAGAACAATCGAATTACACCTATCTTATTAAATTTGAGTAATAATTAGTGTATTCCATATATTCCCGATGAAGAGAGCATCCCATTCGAAATCTGTGTACATTAATAAAGTGGTGAAAACAAAGCACATTTTTTAAAATTCATTTATTGAGAGAATTATTTGTAATTTTATATAATAGATTTGACAACCCTGATTTAATTCAGTTAATAAACATTCATGTGCCGGCCAGAAATGCAACATTATCATTACCGTTCTATTGAAACAATACTGCAACGGCTGCACATTTTAACACTCCGTTCCATAGAATCCATAACTTTAGTAATGTATGTGCGCATACAACTCAATATCATCTTTCTAATTTCGAGTGCTCCTAAGTTATCCAATTTTTTGCTTTTATTGTTACGGTGAAGAATTGTAACCCCTGTGTCCTTGTTAAAAGTGTGATCTTTGGAAATTAGATGATTGGCAAATTCTGAGCCTGAATAATAATGCTAGTATTTTTAATAACTAAATTAACTTATCTTTTAGTCCCATTCTTAATATTTTTCCAATAAACCGCTCTGTTCTTCCCGGAAATCCTACAATTACCCCTACCCATTTGCTTACCCCCCACTCCAACACCTAAAATTTATATGTCTTGTCAATATTCTATATCATAAGTTAGTTATAATATTCTCCTGATGAAGGAAGGGTGCTTCCGAAACCGGTAGAGTGTTAATAAAATTTAAACAAATTTATGTGTTTTTTTTAGTTAACTATGGCGAGCCATAAAGTTAATGCTTTTTAAAAATATGAAAAAAAATAAAAGGTTAACAATATAAAATTGTCCAACGAACAAAACCTGTACAATACTTCATTTAATTTTTGACCGCCATTTTATCACAATTAATTGCGTATTTCTTATCATACTTATAGGAAACCTATATTCTTCCATAGTCTTACGAATTGGCTAACAACGTTTTATAAAATTAATAGTTTTGTGCTTTAAGCAAAGCGCAAAAACTAATAATATTTATTTATTTATAAAATAAATAAATATATATTATAAGTTTGTAGTGATAGATGATAATGTAACTGATTTTACACATTGCCTGGAAGGCATAAGGAAGAATGCCTAGGTATTCCTCTCTCTCTATTCTTTCAATTGAAATATTCACCCCTGCTTCAGATAGGTGCGAGGTGTGAGGAGGTAATTCAGGGTCGTTTAGGAGATTCATACGTCTATCCGGCCCTGGGCGGGCAGGGCGGGCCAGGGGCCAGGGCGGGATTATGAGGGCGGCCGAATCCGCGGATGGGGCTTCGAATCGGCTAAAATCGCCCGGAACCTGAGAGATGTTGCAATTTCCTGGATTTATTTATGCGCGTCTCGATGTGAATCCCAAATCACCCAATAATGCACTTCTTTCAGCGCTGCAGTGCGCGGATGCATATATTCTATATTGAAGCACTGCATGATACAATAAAGGCGCGAGTGGAGCATTTTATAAAGCTGTATGAATTTATCTCCACATTTCTCATTGCCAAAGCTTTTAACGGACGTATTGTCTCTTCTTGCTTCGTACTACGTTTTGTTATTTACCAATCGCGAAGGTATAGAAGATATCGCTTTGAAAACTACTTTTGTCGACTTTAGAATGGCTTTCTAGTAGATGATAAAGAAATTGTGATTAACTTCCAACACAAAACTATTCGTCCAAAAATACGTAATTTAAAATAAAAATCTAAAACATTCATCGTAGTATAGTATCTAGGAATAGTTAGTGTATGATATATTAATTGTTTTTGTGTTTAATTCGTAGAACTTCATTTAATTTTGTTTGATGTAAATCGAATTTATTAATGTTATTATTAAGTTCGGCAAGTATTTTTTAGTTTTTATTATTGTGACAACTGACTCGGTGTATAAGGCCATTTTCAAACTACGATTAATCTACATCATTTAGCTACTTATATGTGTAATTTGATTACTCTAACCCAATTCTAATTTGGACACGGTTTTTAAAATTAATTAATATTATCGGGAAAACCGATTTAGTTAGAAAATAATTAAAATTATCTATTATGTTCATCAATAATGAAAACATTGTCTTTTAAATGCGGGGAAACACATTATAAATGTAAAAACCTCCCAGAGTTGAGCATTTGAATTATTTTATAAAAATATTTGAAGAACTTAATAATAAAATTATTAAATTTGATTTACATTCATTTTTTTTTAAATTTTGTTTGATATTTTAAAATAGTTCGAAGTTCTGCTATTGGGATAACTTGCAGTTTTCCGTTTTTGAACATAAGAACATTATAAACAGTTGAAAGGTTTAATTTTGAATTCTGCTATTGGGATAACTTGCAGTTTTCTGTTTTGTACATAAGAAGATTATAAACAGTTAATAGGTTTAATTTTGATTTCCGCTATTGGGATAACTTGCAGTTTTTCCGTTTTTGAACATAAGAACATTATAAACAGTTGAAAGGTTTAATTTTGAATTCTGCTATTGGGATAACTTCCAGTTTTTCCGTTTTTGAACATAAGAACATTATAAACAGTTGAAAGGTTTAATTTTGAATTCTGCTATTGGGATAATTTGCAGTTTTTCCGTTTTTGAACATAAGAACATTATAAACAGTTGAAAGGTTTAATTTTGAATTCTGCTATTGGGATAACTTGCAGTTTTTCCGTTTTTGAACATAAGAACATTATAAACAGTTGAAAGGTTTAATTTTGAATTCTGCTATTGGGATAACTTGCAGTTTTCCGTTTTGTACATAAGAACATTATAAACAGTTGATAGGTTTATTTTGAATTCTGCTATTGGGATAATTTAATTGTTTTTGTACATAAGAATATTATAGGTTTAATTTTGAATTCTGCTATTGGGATAACTTGCAGTTTTCTGTTTTTGTACATAAGAACATTATAAACAGTTGGTAGGTTTAATTTTGAATTTTGCTATTGGGATAACTTGCAGTTTTCCGTTTTTATACATAAGAACATTATAAACAGTTGATAGGTTTAATTTTGAATTCTGCTATTGGGATAACTTGCAGTTTTCTGTTTTTGTACATAAGAACATTATAAACAGTTGGTAGGTTTAATTTTGAATTTTGCTATTGGGATAACTTGCAGTTTTCCGTTTTTATACATAAGAACATTATAAACAGTTGATAGGTTTAATTTTGAATTCTGCTATTGGGATAACTTGCAGTTTTCTGTTTTTGTACATAAGAAGATTATAAACAGTTAATAGGTTTAATTTTGAATTCTGCTATTGGGATAACTTGCAGTTTTCTGTTTTTGTACATAAGAAGATTATAAACAGTTAATAGGTTTAATTTTGAATTCTGCTATTGGGATAACTTGCAGTTTTCCGTTTTTGTACATAAGAACATTATAAACAGTTGATAGGTTTAATTTTCAATTCTGCTATTGGGATAACTTGCAGTTTTCCGTTTTTGTACATAAGAACATTATAATCAGTTGATAGGTTTAATTTTGAATTCTGCTATTGGGATAACTTGCAGTTTTCCGTTTTTGTACATAAGAACATTATAATCAGTTGATAGGTTTAATTTTGAATTCTGCTATTGGGATAACTTGGAGTTTTCCGTTTTTGTACATAAGAACATTATAATCAGTTGATAGGTTTAATTTTGAATTCTGCTATTGGGATAACTTGCAGTTTTCCGTTTTTGTACATAAGAACATTATTAACAATTTATATGTTAAATTTGGGTTATAGAATAAGACTAACAAATTAATTTCTAACCTTTATAGAGCAAGGGGATAAATAATTCTAGTCGTGTTATTGTATTAAAATATATTTAAATATTCTAATCTTTCGAAGAGTCTCCACCAAAATTGAATTACTTCGTTGTTGATAGATTGCTGACGCATCTTATTTGATTAACTTTCATATTGCAAGTAAATCTAAAATAATCATTATGAAGGCAGCAGAAATAAGAAATGTTGTTTCGATGCCAGAAATAAAGCGGAGCAAATTAAGTAGAAGATAAACATAATACACATAAATTAAATAGGATAGAGAAAATTTAAAAAATTTCATATCCTGCCGTTATAAACGTACGAGAATTCGGGAGTCGAATTTATAAAATGTTTTATAAAAGGGAACTACATAAAGCGTAGGTACGAACGTGGGTTTCTCGGCCTTTGAAGTTCAACAAACACATTTCAATATCCTGTGTACAATTTCCGGTTTATCCAATTTATTTTTTCTTGGACTCACCATAACAAAACATCAAAACTTTTTGAAGGGAAGTAGAGAGTTGTCTATATTTTCCTTGCGGAATAAAGAACATTGCTTTTGTTAAAATTAACATGAGAATTTATTTTTTAGAAATTGATCTTATTTTGCTTGCGCAAGATTCATCCGGGTTACAAAATATGGATTCATTATCTAAAACACTAACTAATCCCCTCAAGATGACCACTGTGACAAAACGGTAAGCTTTGAATCCAGAAGTCACATGTTCCGAATCAAACATGGCAGCTCCTACGCCTCCATCAATGAGCCCGTCATGCAAGATGACAGTAATAATAAGAATAAGAGTAAATTTTTATAGCGCAGTTATGTGAATGTTCACCTCAAGTGCGCTTTATACTAACTAACCTAACCTAATATAATTGTAAAATAATAGATATACTACATAGTACGAGTATATCTATTATTATAATATATATATATATACAATATACAAATTAAAACTAAGACATAAAAGATTCATGAGCAGGTATTATAAAATAACAATTTAGAAACTAAGGGTGAAAATAATAAAATATAAAGTAGGTGCAAATAACAACAGAGCAAGAGAAAATTATATGACATTATATACATGGTTTTTCACTGAATACTAAGGGAATTAAATAACATGGAGATAAAACCGTAACTAAATAAGATGTGGAGGATTAACAGAAAAAAATGTTCTGAAATTCTATTTCTACGCACATGAATTTATGTTTTATATCGGATAGGATTTTTTGAATAATTAATATCCGTTTGAACTCTGCTAAATATTCGATGCTAGCAATATTTGGGGGAAGCTTAATCCAGATGACCGGGCCGGATATAAGCGCGATCATAGTACACCGGTTTATTTGACCGAGAGGGTTCAACTAATCGGGTAGCAGCATTCAAATCTGCTGACCTCAAAGAAATCTGTCTATCACCTGGGTTTTGTCGGACACATAATAATAATAATAATAATAATAATCGGATGATTTTTATAGGGCAATTTTTGTGAAAAATCACCTCAAGGACGCTGTACAAATCTTACTTCCTATTCTTACATTATTCCTATATTAAATCTATGACATTTTTTTTGGACACTATCATTACATATTATTTATAGACCATATAAAGTGATGCAGTTAAATTATCAAAATTAGAAACGGCTTGGTCTAAGTTTTAATACATTTTTAATTGAAAAAAAAGAAACTAACTGTATTTATTCCTTACGATATATTGCAAGACGCTAATACAAATGATAGGAGTTATGTGAAGTTGGGCGGCGGGTGAGGACGGGGGCCGGGGGTACTGATCCTTTCTTCCAATCTTCTTTGTCTTTGTTGGTGACGCCCCTGGACGGCGTGACGGACGCTTGGTGTTAGTCTGCCCGTACGCCAGGTGGCGCTCGTCGGCCGGCTTCAGGATCTAGAAAGAGCACATCAGCGTGTCGTCTATTTCTCGCCCCAGCCGATGGTATCCTTGTCGGGGTCGGACCACAGCAGGTCGCAGAGCAGACTTGTTGGGCACGTCCGTGGGCCGCATGATGCACCGGATCTGCTCCGTGAACTGGAGGTCAGAACTCAGGTCGCCGTGACAGCAGAAGATCTTCTCGTCAAACGTTTTTATTTCCTATTGCGCTTTTCTCGGCAGCCACGAAATTTAATTTTACATAGTTCAGATGTATAGGCTGGTGCCTTTCCCTAGAGTGTTTTGAAGGTTGTGAAGCAAATCTTGAATTCTATTCTTTCAGGGCATCGAAGCCAATGAAGGCGATCCCTTAGAAGTGGAGTTATGTGGCAATATTTAGGCTCTCCATATATCATCCAAAAAAGCCAGAATTTACAGCCTTTGAAATTTGCGACTCAAGAGATAGACAACTGTCGATGATGAAACCAAGAAATTTAATTTGTTTGGAAGGAATGATATCCGTGCCCTGAATTTGAATCGGACTGAAATCAAAAAGGTCCTGCCTTCCGTGTAAAATTATACCAAATAATTTATAAAACCAGCATCAAAGGGGTCTAATATTGAAAGAGATACTAAATTCAGTAGCACTGTAGCTCTTAATTCGGTTGCTAAGAATCTCGCCTATGACAGAAATCATTTGAAAGAAAAAGGAGAATACTGATCTGGCTGAACGATTTCATGCAAAACATTCAGGCAAAAGAATTGCTTAACAATGAAGACATATTTCTCCCCTCAGTTACGAACTAGTTTAATTCTGAAAAGTTTTTCTGTAGCTAGAACCTTCATCTTATTTGGAAAACAATTCTTATATTTCATTAAATTCCGCATTTAGTTCCCGAAACATGTAAAAATATCGTAGGTATTTCAAATACTGGAAATATGGGGTAATACAGAATGAAAGTAGTAGATCGGCGGGTACCAAAAGTAATATAATTCTTTGGAGGCAAAATTCTCGATCATATTTACGATCAATTTAGGATATCGATTTTTGTGGTTTAAAATTCTACTCATAAAATTTAAATTATCAACAGGGTGAACAAATATCACCGAAATATCAAATATCATTGTTAGTTAACGAACCTTTTTACGCGATTCGATAATTGAGTGACAAATGTGTATTTATAAAAGATATTTATTGTGTATTTTAAATAGAGCTGAAGAGAACCCAACTTATTTTAGTAATTATAAGCTACGTTCTTTCTTGTTTTTTCACTCATCGAGAAATGTCAAATGTACGAAACGTACATTATGCTTCGCGGCATTACCAAGTGTCAAGTTAACACTGTATTTTCAATATGTTTTTAACACACGCATTTGTCAAGTGTAAAATATTAGTTTATATTTTAGTTTTTAAAACAAATTATATATAATAATAATAATAATAGTTGGATGACTTGTATAGCGCCGTTTTTGTGAGAAATCACCTCAAGGGCGCTGTACAAATATTTCTTAACTAATTATGTACAGACAGATACAGAAAAACATACTTACCTGGCAGGTCGCTTCAGATGAACACAGTTTTAGAAAAATTTAATTATAGAGATGATAGTTTTACATGGTTATTTGTTTCTCCCTTTCTATTGATGTTACATTTATTAGATGATTGGTGGCACAAGAAGAGTTGGTATTTATTGAATTATTGGTATTAATTTTTAGGACTGGAAAGTATTCATAAAATGAATTTTAGGACTCGAAAATATCTATAAAATTACCTTGAAAAGCGTAAGAATCTTTAATAAATATTAACGTTTTTTATTTTTATTTTTTATTTTACACTTTGGTTGTTTACAGTGTTGCGGGCTGTGGACGTATTTGCGCACCGATGCGTGAATTTTAAATTATATTTTTTAATTTTATTTTTATTTTATTTATTTATTTAATGACTTTAGGTAAGTACTAACCGGCCGGCCTAGCTAAGCAATTTACAGGTGAATTTCTTTAATTTATGGATACGACTGTCTGAAAAAATGTGTTTTAAGTTTAGTTCTGAATTCTGTTGAGTCTTTGATAATTCTTAAGTCATGCGGCAGTTCATTCCAGTCTTTAGGTCCTGACACTCCGAAAGCACGATCACCGAACTTAGTATTAGGTGTGCGCTTTGGTTCCTTCAACCTGCCGATAGCTGATGACGCTTCTGACCTAAGGGTGGACTGCCGTGAGTTGGTATTTTCGGGAATACACAGTTTTGATAAGTAAGCCGGAGCCGGATAAGTGACTTAAATACCATCCAGCAGAGCTTGAACTGGATTCTTTCAGGACATTTGAGCCAGTGGAGATTTTGAGATGCTCTGAAATGTGAGAATATTTAGATACGCCGGTGATAAGTCTTGCTGCAGCGTTGCATACTGATTGCAATTTGTTATTTTGGTATTTGGGGAGACTTTCATAATAAATACAATATTAACTCATCTATATTATTTTTACATTGAAAGTTTTTACTTTGATGTCAATCTATTGTTTGAAAAGTAGACGGCTACTATTTTATCCGGTATCAAAGTGGGCGGATACTATTTTGTAATGGGCAGGCACCTCCACAGACAATTTAGTATTAAAAATGCTTGGAAACAGGCAAGCAGAGCTAATACTTAACAAAACACTTTGCTGATCGGTGACTCAGATTGATCATTCGAAAAGTTGGGAAGATCAGCCGTTAGAGTCTGTAGTTAGAAGTATCTTAAGGATTGTATTTATAATCGTTTTTTATGCCTTTATTGTTGGGTCTAGTGCAGATGATATATAAACCAGAAAATATTTTTTTTTACTTGACCGTGGCTGTTACAGCAATGTTGCTTTCCTGTGACGATTATCGTCTATATTGCAGGAGCAGAAATAATAGGTAAGCGATTAAATACACGTGCATGGGACGATTCAACTTAGTAGATATTATATTAAGGTTGAAAGATTTGAAATAAATAACGTTTTGGTAACTACGTAGGGATAGGTACATAAAAAAAAACAAAACACTCATTTTGCATTTGTGATAGTCCGAGAGGTCTCTATTAAAATTTTTTTATTTATTAATAGTTATGTTTCGAGTATGGAGGTCATATGTCGTATTGCACTATACTGACGATGGACACTGCAAAGCTGTCCGAAACGTTGGCTAAAGGAGAAGAAATTGCAATACGACTTCTTACCTCAAAAATCAAACATGATGATTTTTGCCATCGGAATCTTAAATCATATTAAAAAAATAAGTGGTTCTGGCTAATGATTTTTCTTAAAAAACGTGAAAATAGTTATGAAAACGTAAATAAAACATTAATTTTTGGCAACCATACACAAAAATAAAAAAAAATTGGAAAACAATGTTATGTAAAAAAAATAGCGCAATCACTTGCCGGTGTATTACGCAAATTGAAACCTTGGCTTGCTTGCCTCTCCCGCTGGCTAGGTCGCCGAGGCCGGTCGGTCTCTCGCAGCTCGCTAGCCGCTAGCCGCTAGCCGCTAGCATCGTGTAATCGGGAGTTTTGAATGCAGGGCAGTGCACCGCCAAAGGGAACAATGGCCGCCTAATCTAATTGACACAGCAGCCGCCGCGGACATTAGCGGCTACGGGTATATTGTACATTGTCCCCGGTTGTTCGCCCAGGAAGTACCCACCTGTGTTGGGAGGTACCGCACAGACAGTGGCGGACCTGCGTGTGCAAAACCCAGCAGCGCAGATAATTATCTCAGTTACAAATATATCAAACCACCAATTCTCCAAAAATACATTTAATCACACGATTTTCTTACACACGAATAATAATACAGGTGGTCTCTTAAAAACTCAAAAGCAAAATACCCGTATGAAAAAATTGCACCATTTATAAAAAGTGTGACGAATGCAACGCCATTATATTGGACAAACTGACCGACCCTTTAAGACAATACGTAAAGAACACATGAGATCGTTTAAAAAGAAAAATAAAATTGTTACAATATAACATTACGGGGAACGGCTGCGCGGCCTGTTTCGTACAAAACTTAATATTTGATTTGAGGCCAAAATACTCACCTAAACCTTATCAAAAAGTATAGTAAATATCTAGTCAGAAGTTATTTATTTATTTTTGATTTGCATTATGAAATAAAGGCCATTAAAGGAAATACTTTTTCCCGATTTTACAGGAACCAACAATTATTTGTGTTTATTTTGTTATTATATTTAAAAAAAAAATTTTAGCTCTTCTACTTTGAAAATATAAAATTAAAATTAAAAAAAAAAAAATTGCATTATGGTGGACTTTAAATTAAATTAAAAACGACTAATTTACGTTGGAACACAAATTTGCCGTACATAATTTAAAATATCAATCTGAAAAGAAGTTTTTTTTTTAAATGTTTTATTTTTATATTTTCATTCACGTAATCATATTTACATCACAAATATGACAATTTTTTAAAATATACAACAAACCCGCAAATAATTTTCTAAGTTGCCTCTAAAATTATGAAATAAAAAATAAATAAATAAAATACTTTTCATCCGTATATATTTACTAAACCTTCAATTAAAAAAAATATATCATTCAATTTGGATCGGTATTTTGGCCTCAATTCGAAAACTCAGTTATGTATGAAAGAGGCACCGGAGCCGTTCCTCTTATAAAGCCCTAAAGTAGGGAAACTCTGCAGTGATATGACAATTCAAATAACCGTCGATTTACGCAGAAATTAATAAGAGCACTTTTAATGAAAATGAAAACAATTTATAAGTTTCATTATATTGTAAGTACCTACATAAAAATAATATATAAATAGGTCGACTGTATGTGGCTTCTCTACAGTTTCATAATGCCTTCGGAATGCGAAACAGCTGTCACGCATTATAGTAATTACCTAGCAGAAATGTTTTTATAAATAAACTGTTTTTTAAATAAAATAAATAATAATAATAATAAGAAATACTTTGTTTACACTATTGTTTAATACAAGTATATCAACGTATATTTATTGACGAAATGAATAATAAGAGTTATTATTAAATTTTAAAAAAAATGTAAATATAATTGGAGTTC
This sequence comes from Halesus radiatus, assembly GCA_022606495.2. NCBI lineage: Eukaryota > Metazoa > Arthropoda > Insecta > Trichoptera > Limnephilidae > Halesus > Halesus radiatus. The sequence goes on from JAHDVE020006851.1 coordinate 59,775, forward strand.
TACAAATAATACTTGAACACAATTAACATATATATTTGACGGCCTCCACGGTGGTTGAGGGGTAAGGCTCTGTGCGAAGGTCGCGGGTTCAAATCCCGGCGTGCGCAAGTAAATTTTATTTAATTAATTTGTGCTGTTTCACAATTAATTCATTTAAAAATAATTTATAGTATATTTGCGCACGTTCCAGAGTGAAAGACACTCTCAGTATCACCCTGGTGAAAGACCACCGTTCAGAATTGAAACATTGCTTGAAATGGCTTTTAGCCGTGTTTGGTGACCATATCTGAATAGCGAGGTATTTCTCCACCTTCCTCTTCCCCTCTCCAATACCTCCAGCCTCACAACATTCCCAATTGGGGGTGCCATAGTTTCACTGGCTCCAGACGGTTGGGAGCAGTTGAAACTCTTGTCTGGTTTTCAAATAAAAATAAAAATTTAAAAAACATATATTACTTTATTTTCCTTCAATTCAATTCCTTTCGATTCAAATTTGATTTCTTTTTGCGTTATTTTCTCAGTCAAAAATCACACGGAGCCATGTCGTGGGAGTAGGGCACCCGACTACCCGTAAGTGTGTTTGGAAAAGAAAATCAAAATCGGATGCGAAGAATGAGAAGGTAAAATATCGTGATGGAGCTACACCTTGATTTCCCAAATATTTCGCGGACACTCTCTTCAAGCCAAAATTCTAAGTTGGAATTGTTTATCGCCACCCCGAAGGTCCTGCGAGACCAAAGTCCGCACTTTTATCAATGATCTTATCCTTTCAGCTTATTAACCTATCTGGATGTTGTTTACTGTCCACTGATGTGCAACCATCTTTGAAGCGGCTGTACCATTCCTCTATCCGGGAAATGCTCATGGCATCACCCCTTGGATCTTGTTTATGGTGTCCACTTGGGTATCGCCAAGCTTTTGGAAAAATTTGATGAAATATCTTTGCTCAAATCCGTCATTTCGCAAGCATTGATAACCCGACAATCGTTAAATATACTTCTTCAGCGACTAACGACTCCTGCAGAAAAATCGCGCATGTACATGAATGTCTCCCCTAATATCTCCACTTAAGGATACATTTTGAACACACCTTACCAAATGTAATTAACCTCAACGCGACTTTTCTAAACATGGAACGGTGTTTCGAAATAACATGTATTGTTTGAGATATCATAAAGCGTATCAAGCGATCCAGAGACAGACCGAGGTGGAGGTGAACTGGCTGTGTGGAAAAGGAATTTGGTAGGACAGGAAAGCATCTGGACTGAAGCCGAATGGCGAGGGATCATAATCTTCGCCGGAGCCAGTTGAGAACATCTATAGAGAAAGCCAAATTCCACCCCATGGGATGTTAGACCCTAACGATAAAAAGGGTTTATTATCGAGTACTTACATTCATTGTAATTGTAATTTTATAAATACCACGATAAAAGCCTATATCTCGTCTCTGATAGATTATTTTGACATAATAGAAACACTGTGTCCACTTTTTATAGCGGACTTACGCAGTGACTAAATCAGCTCAAGGACACTTCATCTGTGTCCGAACATACATACATAACATAATTCAAATTTGTTGATGTATGAATATACAACTTTGTTGGTTTTCAAGTGATTGGGTTATTTGTTTCTTAAACATTATTTTATGTAAGTTCAACACAACCATGTTTTTTAGTTTATTTACAAAATTTCATTTTTTTAGTTTCTGAAGTTTTATTAAGAAGTATGCAAAAAAATCATTCATCTGGTAGATAACAAAAAAAAATGTTTGACAGCGTTTAAATGTACATACATTAGAATGACGCATATACATTAAATGTGTACAGTATAGTTAATAAGTAGATATCAAATTAATAGAAAAAATCATGGTATGTACTTATACGAGTAGAAATCATTCGTTGTTTTTAACATATCCAACGAAAAGTGTCATAAGGTGGTCTTGTGTTTCGTGCTAGGTGGAACTAAAATCGTGAATCCGCTACTGTACCTAGCCTGCGATCAGTCTGCGAACTAGAACGTTTTGTTTATTACGGAATGCATATTTGCAGTTAAACAAAACGTTAATATCACAATCCGTGATATGATAACAAATGTGACAATGAAAACTGTAAACAAACTAGCTGTACTATAATCAACTCTTCTTCCGAAATTAAATACCTCCGTGTGATCATTGATCAAAACTTAAAATGTAATAGACACATCACAGA